>JAQFVV010012889.1:0-105000 GCA_028023455.1 Epiperipatus broadwayi | reverse complement strand
ATAGAAAAGCAAAAATAGAAGTATAGAATAAGATATTAAAATTGATCAAGCATAGGTTAGTTTTAAAGAAAGTTAAAATGTTTATTATTTGAAATATAAAACAATTAAGTAGCTTTGCCTAGATATGTGTAACTTTGCTTTTTAACAGAAAAACTAAATATTGAATAGTTTAAATGTGTGTATTACCTTTCTATCAACACACAAACAAATAAAGAATATAATTGTTGACCCACTCTCTTTCTGTCTAAAGCTTTTAGAACTGGACCTTGTAGGGTTTAAACTTGGATGCCCTACAACTTCCTTTTATATAAAAATGTGATGATGATTTTGTTTTACATTTTCCTACATGCACATTACTATAAATTTAGCTAGTGACTAAATTGTAATGGCACAACATATATAAGGCCAGAGAAAGGGTTATTAGTGTTCTTATGCAAAACAATAATTGTTGCTCCCATCCCCCCAAAAAATAAAACAAATTCTACATAATTTTATATATATTTTAATGTTTTATTAAAGCTAACAATAAAAAAATTACTATTACATATTATAAATGTATTTTCCAAGCTTTTACAGAATTACATTTCAATACAATATCAACACTTAAGAGTATTGCATGTCATTCTCTATAGCTATCACTGACAAATTTACCAGCCAATCATTTTATAATTTTTAATTTGGAAAATGATCTTTCTCCATACTATCCACATTTGTAGGAAGAGTTAATAATATTCTTAATTATATGCTCAAATTTGGATGCAAAATGGCAAATGATTTTCATGAATATAAGTTATAATATTGAATAATTTTTGAATTGAAGTAATACATTTGAAAATATTTTTTATTGCATAAGATGTTTATTTGAAGTAACAATCAATAAAAAAGTATGACACATGTTGTTAGAAGTTTTCCTCTACTAAACAATAATATTATCTATACAAATGTCTTATTGTCACAAAAGTATTTAATTATATAAATCTTCATGCAGTCTTTAATGTACCTATAATGATAAACAAAAGTGGGTAATTCTTATCAAATATTTCAAACTATATAATCATTTATAGTTACTCTTTACATACCTTATGGCCTCTAACAGTAACTGCATAGATAACTTTAAAGACCAATAAATGATATAAAATATATTTAAATTATGAATAAATAATAATTAATGATTAATTAGCAATCTCTTAACAAAGCAAATTATACACATACTAAGTCATGATCTTGAAATTATAACTATATATATATTGTAACGGGCACATACGTACGTTACATTATTTTTTATTAGTAAACATAAAAAAAAAAAAAAGTTCGCCAATAAAAATTTCTTTTTTAAGAATTAAAAACTGAAGATTAAAAAATCATCTTAAACTCGCATATATATAAAATCGCACAGATAAATAATGATTAAAATAAAACTTTATTAAAAAAAGAGTAGTTTAAAACTAAATTTTCAGAAAAGATTTAGAGATAAAAATATATGTTTAAGTTTGAAAACAAATTAATTAATCTTTTGTAAAATGGAAATGATTATTTTAATTAGTAAACTAGCCTTTGGGCATTTAAATGTATAAGCATCGGTCAGATAGGAAAACAATAGAAACTTTTAGCAAATGAGAGAAATCCATCGGAAAATCGGACCTCAACGAAAAGATTTTCACCATCATGATGTAATGTTGAGTTAATCCACAAAATTATTATAAAAGGAAAGATTGGAAAATAAATTGGTTAGTTATTACGATGTGACTATATGTGTTAGTGTGGAGTTGAAGGAGAAGGGATTGAAAAGACGCACTCTTCAATCCCTTCAGTTTCGTTAAAAAAAAGGAGAAATGACATCGTTTTTTTTTCTATATTAAGGACCAACTAAACTAAAAGACCTCCGGATAAATAAATAAAAAACAACGGCTAACTCAACCAATCTTTTTAGGATGGCATGGGAATTCATGTTCAAATGGCAAGCAACAGATAAAGATGAACTGTTTTAAACCGTAAGAACTTTATAATTAATGAACATTAAATTAAAAACTTTCCGTTTTTAAAATAATTAAGAAATAGAATCCTATCTGATCAATGTTATTTATTAATTAGTTATAATTTTATGTATTTCTTTTGTAAAATCATTTCCATTTATTTATTTATTTATTTGTTCTTTAAGTTTTATTATGATTTCTGTTTTTCATTAAACTAGTTATATAAATATTAAACTTAAGTCGGGCATGAATGGCTATATAGACTTATAAAGTTATATTAGGGGAGGGTAATCTTAGGTTATTCATTTCATAGTTGAATTAGATCAATGGATTGGATATATTGGTGTAATTAGTAGATGTAGTATCAGATTCGCTATGGGCAGAATCGCTATTATACGCTGCACACTTCCATTTTGCCTATGGAAGGGATTATAAAACGTAGAATGCTGTTTCTTTCGATGGAGTTTTTTTATTGCTCTTCTTGTCTGATAGATGTAATATTCCTATCTGACGAGAAGCAGTTTCTTCTCTTAACCTAATTGTGCTGCCGTATTCATATTACATTGAACACATCGATATATCAGATGGATTGAAGTTTGGTTTGACTGCGAACCTTTGGCCTAAGGTTAAACAAGGATTGAATATTTTCTTTTCAAATGCAAATCTATGTAGTCTATTCATACTCGACACTCTAAATAAAGATGCATTAAATTTAAGTTGGGTATAGATGCTTGCATGGGTTCGTGACCGTTTGATTATATTTTTGGTTTTCATATTCGATCAAAAAATATATAGACATTCGGTAAATACTGATACCTTACGGTGAGTATCTAAAATGTATTTATTTGGATGTCTTTTAAGTTATTGGTGTTAATGCAAGCATCTTATAGAGAATGCTATTGGGTTACTTATAAATTTCCCTCTGCAATTGATGGTATCAATGATGTTGTATTTTGATCATTTACGTTTATTATGAAATGTTTTTGACCGTGGAATCTGTGTAACCGATCTATACTCAACATTTTTAAACAAATCTGTGTGAACTAATAATAGTATAAAATTTAAAATGTAAATTAAAAATCTAAAATAAAAGTAAAAATAATGTTAAATGTTAAAGTAAACATATTAAAATAATAATGTTAAATCTTATATATATATGTGCGTAAATAAATTTTTGTATGTTAATTACTGGCAGTGGCTTATTTTATTTATTTTTTAATATTGAAATATAATTAGATAAGATATGATATTATTAAATCTCTGCTACTTCCTGAGCTAGTGACATGGGCTAATGACCGGATATCAAAATATATTTATTAAAATAAAATTAAAAAAAAAGTTTTTTTTTGACTTACGTATCTGCCTACTTTATAAATTTTTCTAGGTTCAAATGCCTAGATGGTGCCCTGTAGTGCAGATGATGGTAAGCTCTATTCTCTGGATCATTACAATATATATATAAAATTTAAATTACAATACAATAGAATCTTTTTTACTTGCACAACTGTATATAATAATAAGTAAAAACAAATATCCTTTATAACCTAAATTTCATTTAAAGTCATTAAGAGTTCCAATTATTTTTATTTTGGTGATATCATTTAGAATGGTTTTTTAAAAAAAATGATTGAAAACCTTTGGCACATTATAAAATAACAGAGAATGAAGAAGAATTAGTTCTGGTAGAATAATAAATGTTGATGAAATTTTAATCTTTTGAATCAATCCATTTATGTGGTAAATTTTAAGAAGATCACAAGAAGTTATTTTTCTTCATTTATATAGGTATAAATAGAGTGGATAATTAGTACTTCCCTTAAAGGTGAAATTTTCTAGCATTTCCAAGAAAATTGTTTACAAACAATAATTCTATTAATTTTTAAAATGCAGTATGTACCAATTTTTTTTAGATATCTTACGGCCTCTAATAGTAACAGCATAAACAACTTTAGAGACTAATAAAATATATAATATATATTTAAATTATGAATAAATAATTATTAATATTAATTAACAATCTCTCATCCAAACAAATTGTACATGTACCAAATTATAACATTGAAATTATAATTATATATATATATATTGTGCCAGACATTATCAAATGTCCATGTGCAAAGTGTGTATTAAGCACAACAAATATATAAATGTGCTATATTAATAATGGAAGTTGGGTCTGAGCATTAGAATAACCACACACACAAATTTAAAGTATTGTACACAAATACACATATAATAAACTGATGTCTCTTTTGTATTTTATTTTTATTGTTTTGTATATTTTCAGTATATATCATTTTATGTATCTTGCTTTTCTCTGAAAAATTCAAATAAAAAAAAGCAAACTTTATGAAACAAATGGATCAAATGTTAAAACATATTAGTAAAATAAATAATTAAAGCAATTGTTCCAACATACTTGTATATATTTTTTTATTTTTTTTAATTACTTTTCTAAAAACTGTAATTTTAATTTAATCAAAGAATGTTAATTGCTTTAGCAAAAATCTGACCAAAAGCAAAATGTTTGATAATAAATGTTATAATTAAAATATATATTTTTTGTTAGATAAAGTAGAAATTCTTTTGAATTGATATCTGTAATCAAGTGGTCTGATTATTCAATATGGAAACTAATCATTATATCAAACCCTAAAATGTAGACATTAATTGGAAAAATAGAAAGAAATGTTGGTAATCTAAATGATTAGCTAAATTAAAAGAGTTGGCTGATTCATACATCTCAGAGGGATGGCTGAATTGGTTCTTGTGAGTGGGGTGGATGGGTTTTATTTAGGGCTGTGGGATTCAATTCATTCTTTCTTTGGCAGTCATTCTGGGCAAGTTATTCACTACTTTGGCTCCAGAATTCTCCAATCATCCAGCCACTTAAAGATTCATATACGGACCAGACTATTACTGGTACTTCTTAAGAAGAAATCCATTATACAGTTCTTTTAAGAACTCTTGTCTTCTTGTGGATTCCAGTAACCATTCAAGACAGCAGATGAAAATTTAACAATAATCATAATTATTATAATATACAAAAAAAGAAAATATGAAGCAATCTACTAGAGGTTCCAGTAAAATGACCATGGGGTAGACAACCAGCCGGTGCACCCGCCCTTTCTCTGTCCAAATCGCCAAGATGTGATCACACCAGTTCCAGCCAGCCACGATGATGACAAAAGCCACCTTGCCTATGCCTGAATGAGATGAAATCCTCACTGCACAGCTATTTGATTTGAAATCCACTCAAAAAGGCCAGTCAGGAGAAGATGAAGATGCCTACATAAGTTTATTTTACAAATATTTTATTAATATTGAACTAATTAATTCTGATATTTCTGATTAAATATATTATTTTTTATTATTATTATTAATCATTTAAAAAAAAGAGAGAGAAGTGTCTCTCACATATATATATATATATATATATATATATATATATATATATATATATATATATATATATATATATATATATATTGAGTTTATGGTTATTACAGGCATAATGATGTTTCTATCCCAAATTCTTGTATTTTCAGCAAAGATTGCAATTAAATTTGTTTTTTATTGCTGCTTGTTTGTTACTCCTGAACATTTCCATATGTAAATATACATGTGTATATATGCGCACATATACTTGTAATATTCTGTAAATATGACACCTCATGGTGAGTGTCTAAAATGTATTTATCTGTATATCCTTCTAAGTTATTTTTGTCATTGCGGCATCTTATGATGAGTGCCAAAGGGGGTTTATTTATTGGGAGTTTCCCATAAGCAAGTCCACTAATAACTTTACATTTAGAATAGTGGTGAGTGTATAATTGTGCTGTACATATATACATGTTTAAGAATTTATCAATCATAAAAGGCAAATAGATACAGCACCTCATATTGAGTGCTATATGGTATCTGAGCTAACACAACCTTATTGACATGTAAAATATGAAATTAGTGAAATATTTTATAGTGCAAATATATGTACACATAGTTGTTTTTTTAAAATTATATTTGCTATCAATAAAAAAGGTTTTAAAGTCCTGAATAGAAGTGTATGTCTGTATAACCAAAAATTTTTTATCTGAAAATATATATATATATATATATATATACTTTGTGTAATTTGATATATATATATATATATATATATATATATATATCAAATTACACAAAGTATAACTTATTTCTACAGGGTAAGAAGCTCAATACCACTTCCATTCATTATAAAACATTATAAATAGCTTTAGAGATTTAGTAGTCTTCTTATTCATTTAAATTGTATTTATATATTTATTTATTCCAAAGCATCAAATATATATATGGGTTGTGATCATAATTCATTTATTTATTTTTATATCATTTTAAGTATGACAGTGGTGGGTATTGGGAATTAAATAAATATTTAATCATAATATTAAACTTATTTCATTTTCGTATTATTATTTATTTGATAAAATGTACTTTTCCTTATCAATTACGTACCTGTAATAACCATTTAAATTACCCATTGAAGACCTAGATGTAGAGTACTAAGCTAGCTACATGGGATATTGCTCTACTGGGGTGTTAAATCTTATTCTTATGCTCCGCTGAACATATGGTATTGCACATCCTTCTAGGAGGGGGGGGGATTCATTTTTTATTCTTTTCTACAATTGTGTGCAAAGTTATTTTGTAAATAGACTTTTCAAAGGTGTGTCCTTACCATAGGTCCTAAACATTTGGGCATTCAAGTAAGATATCAACTAAAGGGTTTTTTTTAATTGGCAGAGTCCTGTCAATTCATTCTTTCTATCAGTTTAGCTGGAAGTACAGACAATCAGCTATATTGGTATCCATTTCTTTCCAGTTAAATCTTGATCACTTTATGCTCAGTGCAAGATTAGGAGCAGAATTCTGCAGGGAAATATGGTCCGGTACAATATATAATTTAAATTACATTATCTATAAAACCTTTTTTTTTACTTGGGCAACTGTATATAAAATAGCTTATAATTTTCCATTTCAAAAACATCTTTAAATTTCTTTTTTTTTTTAATGCATTTTATTGATAAATAGTTTTCAGCTGCTTTGTTTATTTATTAGGACAGTTGAGAGGTATGCACATCAAATTTTAAAACATTTAAATAAATATTATACTTTAATAAAATTAAATATACAAATCACAATATTACAACAAATATTTATATTACAGATATCAAAATAAATGATTATTTCATTTACCATTTTCACAATAATTGAGATTTTATTTCAAATAAAATAAAGCTTTACCTAAATATTTTAAAATAATATTATTTTATATTTAAATATAAATGCACATCTACATTTAATTATCGCATTAAAAATTTATGTCACTACTATAAATAGTTTTACTATTATGGATACACTCATATAAATATTGCTTTATGATCCTATTTTAACTAATTTATTCACATGTATACAGTATTATGTACTTTATTGGTGTATTGTCCCTTATTTATTTCTTTTTGATATTATCTTTGTGCTGTTTTTAAAACTAAATAGAAAACCATGATTTTTTCAAAATTATTACAAGAATTTCAGACACTATAAAATATGAGAGGAGACATCTTGGATTTTTTTTTTTTTTAATTTTGCTTGATACAGTCAATTTAAGATATTATTTTTATAATAAACCAATAAAAATTTTGAACTTATGCTATTATTCTTTAGAGATACCAAATAACTAGAAGCAATATATATATATGATATATATATATATATATATATATATATATGATATATATATATATATATATATATATATATATATATATATATATATATATATATATATATATATATATATAAAGGCATGGATAGCAATAGTAAAATGGCCTATTCCATTTTCACATCACATAGCACTGTGATGTGAAATACAGATCATGTAAATCCAGCAAAACAAGACATAACTGACAAATCACTTTACAAGAAGTGATTATTTATTTTAATATGTTTATATTTTCTTAAATTGTAAAAATAATGAATCAATTAATATTTGTAATTTAACTAATATTCATAACAACAAAAATGTATTCTTACTTCTGCACTGTGTTCACATCCCTCTTGTATTGGTGCCCTCATGTTTTGCTTGCCTTGCTTACTGCCTTCCTTCTGATCCTGTTTGTGTGTGGGTATGTATATATATATATATATATGTATATATATCAAGTCATATGTCACATGACTGAATTTAACAAGCTTGTATTACAAATGTTATACATAGAGCTCGACTAAGTTTATGGGATTAAAAGTATTAAAAATGACTATTTAATTACTCTGTTTCAAAACAGGTTATATTTTCCTGTTTAATGGGATTCATTCAAATCCTTTGAATTTAAAAATCTGTCTTTAATGGGGTTTGAATGTATTAAAACTTACTACAATGGATTTAAAATATGTTATATTTTGTTCCAAGCCCCCTTTGCGTATATTGCATATATTTGTTCATGTTTTGTTCATAAACTTAGAATGCATATTGTTTATTAAATTGCAAATGTGCAGTACTTTTCAACATATATATATAATTATAAAAATATAATTATAAATTTATTTAAAAAGCCTTATTTCAAGCCCAAAATGGATAAAATAGGAAACAAAAAGATGATAAATCAGCTATTAGGATTTGTGTTCCATATGTAAAAGGAACTACAGACAGTATTGGATGTATATTAAAATGCTATAATATAAATACAGGGTTTTCTACTCATCAAAAGATCAGCAATATAATAACCAAGCCTAAAGATTCAATCCGTCTTGAATCTCATGGTGTTTATCAAATCTCATATGAAAATTGTAAAGTTTCTTACATAGGTATGAGTAATCATCACATCAGTGTTAGGAGAGATGAGCACGCTAATGCAGTTAAACAACCTCCATCATCAGCAGCACTCTCACTCCATACTATAGATTCAGATAATAAAATTGATTTTTCTAGTACCAGGATCATATCCAGATGTGATAATCTCTACCAGTGCAAAATTAGAGAAACCATTGAGATACTTAAAAGGCCAGATTGTATCAATAAGCGAGATGATACGTGCAAACTTCCTCCTATTTGGAAAATTTTTTTTAAAAAATATTCTTAATTTAACATTTTTGCTATTGGTAAAACTTTAACGTTTTTTTCAAATCAGCAAATCAGTGATTGTAGCGCCTCTACAACCATCTTTCTACCTTTTATCACACAGTGGATTACTTGTGTGATCAAGTTGAAACATCGTCGGTATATCAATATTTAAAATATTTTAACAGGGATGAACCCGCAAAATATGCCTTTTATATATGCAACCCGTGAAAATCTTCGTATCAACATATATATATCCCGATAATATATTAATATGAAATCATCATTTATCCGTGAAAATATTAGAATTAATATATATATATATTTCACTTGATGGTGTTACTTTTAAAACCATTATGTTGCCTTTCTTATATACTTTCTCCTGAACTGAATATAATCAATTTAATAGACAACAACAAGACCTAATACCAATTTGTTCAAATAAGAAAAATATCCATACATCACTAATAAATTTAAATATGGAAGACAGTCATATATCTATTTGAAAATTCACAGCTATCATTTCTGAGTTCGTTAACCATTTTATTTATATATCAACTATTCTGGTTGTCAAAATCATTAATGTCTATGATCTGAGAGTGGCCTTGTTGAAGCTAAGATTTTAAATCGAAAACAAATTATCTCAAAACTTATTAACATTAGAATTTATATAAAAGATTATTTTCTTACTCACTTTGATTATTCTAGCCTCAGTTCAAGTTTATGTTTAATATGCAATTTAGGAATTTTAAAGCATTTTGTATTTGATTTGAATTTTTTTTCCCCCATATATAGTGAGGTATTAAGGGTTATTTATAGATTTTAAATTATTTTGATATAGTGGTAATATTTTTCTAATCCTTGCATCTAAAATTATTGAATTTTCAATGTTATTTTAAAATTGATTAATAAAAACATTTTAATTTGATCTAGAAAGGTTTCTGCAATATTTTTAGACTTCTAAAAATGTAAATAAAACTCACTAGTTTTATAATGAATTCATTTTTATAGTGAAAAATAAAAATGCTGAAAATATAATAACCGACATGCTAAAAACATTTTATTTTAAAACACGCTGAGGGGAATAAAAAAAAGTTATAATAAAGAAACAATATTATTTTGGTAAAATAAATGACACTCTTGTAAAACTAAATTAATTCTGAAAAATATCACTACATATTTTCACTCTGTATGAAAAAAATAACACTTTTAGTAAGTTTTCTATTACCTCATAAATATATCGATTTTCATTCATTACAAAAAATATATATACAATATACATATTTTATTTCACAATTTGTCAATTTATTTATTCAGCCATAAGACTACAGAGATTTTATAAACTATATCTTTCTCTGCATTTCAGTTAGTCAAGCCATTTTCAAAATATATTTTTCAATTTTAATATTTTTTAGATATGTTTTGATCAATCACCGGTCTTTGTATCACTAATTATTTATAACATTATTTCTCTCTTTTTTTAATTTGGAGGGAAGGGGTGAGGTAGGGAATTGAATACATTTACAATTGGTATATCTAAGATTTATTTTTATGTATAAGTTTTATTAAATTATAAATAACTTTAATCAAATATTCTTTTAGTTAGTTTAGTGCAATATAAAACCACTTCTCAGATGAGTCATCAGAAGTTTTCATTTAAAGGCTATATGCTGAAGATAATCATTATATATCTACATAAATCCATTTAGTTTTCCCACATAGTACTATTTACAATCTATAACCACCAAGTCATTCTCTAAGTATGTAAAACAATATATTATATTATATTCAATATTTCCTTTTGATTCCACAAAAAATTTAACCAGAGATAAAAATAAGTCTCTACTCCATTGATTTATTTATCTGTGTATTTTGTATTTCTTCCACTCTTCATACGATTTATTATGGTACTCTTTTCACAGGTATATTCAAAAACAAATATTTATTATCTCTACACTCCACACAAAGCACATCAACAACTTAAATATGTGTAGTAACAGTATAATTAACAAAATAAATAATCAATCAGGCCAAATGCCCCATAATAGGTGTTCAATTGTAACAGAATATATATATATATATGATCACTAGATGGAGCTTACCAATAGATCTACTCAAGCTTTATTTTATAAGGCTGGATTTGAAGACATTTAAATGTCTGAAAATTTCAGGTTTTCAAGTTTATAGTAACGTGTTTTATAAGTGCTGACTTTTGAGTTAGTATTTTAGATCTAGTTTCTAGAGTCCCAGTGCTCCACTGAGGTGAGCCATAAGCTCAAAACGATTGGTCTGGAAATAGGGACTTTCCAATAGAGATTTTGAATTCTTTCTTTTTCAGTACTTATAAAATAAAGCTTGATTAGAGTTATTGGTAAGCTCCATCTAGTGATCATTAAATGCAAGCTTAAAAACAAGTTACAAAATTTATGGCTTGTTTTATTAATTATATATATATCACTTGATGGTATTTCTTTTAAAACCATTATGTTGTTTTTCTTAAATACTCTATCCTGAACTGAATATGAAACATAATCAATTTAAGAGACAACTGTATTTTTAAATCAAAAATTTATTTCCATCACATAAACTTTCTTTCAAAATTGAACTTTGTCAAGATGTTACAATAATTCAAAAAATGTCACATGATGTACATATCATCTAGTACACCCTCTATTGATCAATCCCAACCTTAAAAAATGTTTCATAGTTTCCAATTTTTATTTAACACCCATTTTATTTAATTTTTTGTATAAAGAATAAAAATGTAAGGGGAATAATGCATCCAAGATCTTATCAACCTTAGTGTCAGAAAATTGAGGCATTGAAAGGAATAAAAGAGAAAAATTATAGACTTATATTGAATGAAAATGGGGCAAAGGAGCAAAAGTTGCAGATCCAGAAGGAATACATTGAATATGGATATATTTAGGGTTGTAAAAAATATATTAAGGGATAGAAGACATAAAAAAGTTAGCAATAAAAATAAAAGAAAGAATAAGAAATGGATTTTTATTCCATATTCAATGGAGGTATATAGAATTCTGAATGATAGGAAAGTAAAAATAAATGAGAATATAGGGATAGCATGGAAAAATAGTAAATCATTAAAAAAGTTAGTGAGTAATGCAAAAATGAGAAATGATAGGAGTGATAAGATAGGAATAGTTTATAAAATTATGTGCAAAGGATGTATGATGATATGTATATATATAGGTCAGTCCATGAAAAGTAAGATAGAAAAAGGTAAGGAGCACGGCAGAGCAATAAATAAAAGAGATATTAAGTCAGGATCATTTTGCCATTTTTTAGAAACAGGGCATGTTATGAAATGTGAAGAAAGTATTGAGGTGATCAAATATTGTAGAAATTATAAAAAAAGAAAAGTATATGAGACAATGTATATACAAGAAAATAAAGAGAAATGTGTGAATTTAGTATGAGGTTCAATTAAGTTGAGAGGAAAATGGGTGTTAAATAAAAATTGGAAACTATGAAAACATTTTTTACAGTTGGGATTGATCAATGAAGGGTGTGCTACATGTTATGTAAATCATGTGGCATTATTTGAATTATTGTAACATCTTGACAAGCTTCAATTTTGAATGAAAGTCAATTTGATGGAAATACATTTTTGATTTAAATATACAGTTGTCTATTAAATTGATTATGTTTCATATTCAGTTCAGGATATACCATTATCAATCCACTGCAGTATGAAGGTCTCTCCAAGTTCCATCCATCTTTTCTGATCTTATATATATATATATATAGATCATATATATAAGATCACTTGCTACATATATATATATATATATATATATATATATATTGTAGCAAGTATATTGGCCATGCCAAAATTACATTATTATATTTTAGAAAATGATGGGATATATTCATTTAATTAATTTTTCCTTTGTTAAAAATATGATATTCTAAATTCATTATGGAGATGATCCTAAAAAGTTATAAAAATAGTGAAATGATATGTAAATGAAGTGAAAAAAATATTAAAATATCGATTTTTTCTCTCTCATTCTTCCTACGCTCTTTTGAAATAGAAAAAAATCAGCCATAAAAATTATCTATTATGTAAAAGAGAAAATACACAGAAAGTGTAAACTTCTAATTATATTTTAATTTTACTCAAAGTGATGGATATACTTTTTGTACTAAGACTTGTATGAAAGATGAAGTGTTAATTTAAAGTATCGGTTTCTAATCTAGTGCAAAGGCCCAATCTATATTCCTTATCAACTAGTTTTAGAAAAATTGCTGTTGATAAATGGAACTCTGCAAATGGATTGCCAGAGAAGAAATAAGGATACAAACACCTCACATAATTACTTTTAATGCTTAACTTAATGATACTTAAACGAAGAAAAATATTTAGAAGAAGAAAAGACTTTCAAGGCAGCAGTAAGATGTTTTAAACCCATAACTTTTAATGCTTTGATATTGTTAGTTAATGGTGAATATTCAGGACAAATAAAGGCAAAAAATATTTACAAACTTTTAAAAAAATAAAGCATGAAAAGTATTTTTGAAACTTTTCAAAAATGACATTAAGTTTTTATTCATGAAGGAACTATAAAAATATATTTAAATTTGAATTATTTATAGGATGAACTGTATAATAATTTTTAATAATAAATTAAATGA
This sequence comes from Epiperipatus broadwayi, assembly GCA_028023455.1. Lineage (NCBI taxonomy): Eukaryota > Metazoa > Onychophora > Udeonychophora > Euonychophora > Peripatidae > Epiperipatus > Epiperipatus broadwayi. Next base: position 91,275 of record JAQFVV010012889.1, on the reverse strand, counting down.
AACTAAAGCTATCTTGCTAGAAATAAAAAATTATTATCATTATATTATGTGAGAAGTTATCATGTAAAATTATAACGTGATAACATATTTGAACAGTATTATGATTTCAAACTTGGAAAGCACCCAAAAAAGAAAATTCCCAAAGAAGATTCTATTGATTTATTTTATTATTTATTGATTGATTTATTATTTCATTTTGCCATTAATTATTCATTTATTTATCAATTTATTCATTATTATTTCACAAAAAGCCATTAATTATATTGAATTAATGTACAACTATACTACTTTTATCATACATATAACATTTTCTAATAACATATACATAATTAACACATACATATGACCCATAGAATAACCCCCGATAGCTCTGAGAACATGCTTTTCTATATGTTATGTTTGGAGCATACAGTAACTAAAGCAAATGATTATTTGTATATAGAATGAGCTCTAGTTAAGTAACTATTACTCTCATATTATTTTAATTGTATATTTTGCTGCTTCTGTGTATATAGATCACCGATACCATTGTATATGTATATATAATAAATCAATTATTTTTCAGATACCTCACATAAATGATTTTCTCAGGACCAAATTGGGATGCTAAATTGTACCAACATAAAATAATCAAATATATAAATAATTATAACAGTAATATTTGGGCTACATATTTAGATATCAAACAGCTCACATAATGCATCTATAAATGAGGAATCAAATAAATATAAATTGTCAAAGTACCAATAATGTTGAGCACCAATAAACATAATCACTTAAGTAATAACATATGGCTATTTAAGTTAGATAGCTGGATTGAAGACATATGGATGTCTGAAAATTTCAGATTTTCTACTTAATAGTTATACATTAGATAAGGTACTGGTCTTGTCCTGGTATTTTTAATCTAATGGTTGAATATCCTAGTGTCTCACTGAGAATGCCAGTAGCAGAAATTGGTCTGAGATTGGGGATATTCTACAAAGCTTGTTAAGAGATTGTTTTGTGAGCTTTATATTGTGCCAGTCCATGTATAATGGCCATGCACAAAATGTCTGTTTGCTGAAGATTCAGCACAGCTTACATGTATCACATGAAAATTATAATTTTAATACGATTTATTAAACAATAATTCAGAGGGGAAGTGGGAGGTACAGATATAGTAAATAAATAAATGGGTTTGGGCTATATTATATTCTTATTATACCCACAGTACAAGTGTATGCAGTGTATATATGTTTTAATAATTTATTCGACTAGCAAACCTGTCTAAAAAAAAAAAGGGAAAATAAGTTGTAATATTTGTTTATGTGTAGAACAGTTTTTTTTTTGTTGTATTTTACTACTTATAAATGTTCGAACACACATATATAGAAATGTATTTTTATTTTTTATTATTTTCCTAAAAAAAGAAAAGAAAATTCTAAATAGTTAAAAATTTTTGCATTTATTGGAATTTATCTTTTCTAATTGTTAGAATGAGAGGGTTTGAAATTAATTAATTAAATTTGTAAAGGGAAAAAACCTTTTTGCTAATTACAATCTACTTTCAACCGAAGAAAATGTTTTGTATAAAAGAATTTTCGGTTGATCGTGAATAAAGATAAAATAGATTTTATCTAAGAAAGGAATGTAAGCACAATGGGTGTCAAGTACTCAATATGGAAGCTTGCAAAAGTGTACTTTAATAAATAAAAAGGTAAAAGAATGTAGAAAGGTATATGAAGGTATAATTAAATTTATTATTAGCTGATGCAATAGCTCGTAGAGGGGGTATGACAGTTGGACTATTTGGGCTATATGTGCTGCTTACTGGGGGCTTTGAGTGAGTCGAGTACTAGCTTGCTAAAGCATGCGGACCAGGAGAGATTAGCCTACTAAAAAGTGCGGACAAGTGGAGATTAGCCTGCTAAAGCATGCGGATCAGTTAATGCTAGCTTGCCAAAGCATTCCAATGGCAAAGATTTAGAAAGTTAAATCTTGTCTCCCGCTAGTCTAAAAAAATGGAACAGTATAGATTTGTGAAAAACAATCCGACAGAGAGAAAGGAGAAAATGAACTGTGTCTGTTAAAATTATAATCACTTGGTTATTTCCCAGAAAAAGAATTTGAAAATTAGCATTTAGCAAGGATCGTTAAGTGGAGTTTGGAAAATGATCAACAACATGGATTCTCAATACGTTTAAATAGAAAAAAAAAACGAAAGACGAATCATAGTTGGAGAACTGCAATTTATTTAGGATCTACTTGCCCTAATCAGCCGTGTGCGATATACATATATACGGGAGAAGTATACTTACAGATCCGATAATTTGAAAGATGGCTCGATTATACGTTCCGGGTTATTATCCTACCATGGAGTAGACTTTCAGCCGTAGTACACCACCTGTTTGGCTATCAAGTCCGAAGATGCCTTAGAAGAAATAGCAGACCCTGATGACAAGAAAGACTCAAAGTATATCGGTGAATGGAAGCCTTATCTGCCCTATGAAGTAGCCGTGTGGCCCAGGAAGTTCGAATTGAATACAAGAACAAGTTCAGAGGAGCGTGTATAGTTGGTTATATATATATATATATTTTTTATATTCTATTATTTTTTTTTTCTCTCTCATTTATGTTCTTTGTAAATTTTTTTTAATGATATATATATTATGACTGCATACCTTGTTATATGGATTTATTACTCTAAAGTGGAAAGGAATATAGGGCACACCCATTGTGTAATCTTTTAGATATTGTTTTTTTTCTTTTATCTATCTTGGGGTCATATGTATATGCATCGGTGGAGGGTAAATATAATTTAAATATTTTTATATATATATTGGACTTATATGTATGCATTAGTGGAGGATAAATATAATAATCTGGGGATAATAAATATTCACTTTTGTAATTAAAATCGTTTATAAGTTTTTGACTTAGCTTTAAAATAATTATTAAGTTATTAATACAGATATATAGTTTTTTTGTTTTTAATCAAAATGCAAATCCACATAGTTAACCTGAGATTTATAGAATATAAAGTGAGCTAGATAGGGATAACTTACCGGGGAGTTGGATTGTTTCTTTTATTTTAGTCCGAACGTCTCGAAATATTCATATTCGTTAATGACTAGTCACATTTTACACACTCTTTCGGGAAAGAAAAGGAATAAGTATAATCTTGAATGGGAGTGGTGCTAGAGACTGAAGGAAATATTCAGTACTCTTAAAGGTGTGTAAGGACACTTTAATTAGTCAACATATAATTAATCGGCTAATGAAACAATTTAACAAGGAAGGTCTGGATGGGCCTAATTTTAGGTTCAATCTACTTCCTCTAATAATTTCTTTGAGGTATTTACTCATATTTAATCAAAAATATTTTAGAGAATTATTATCGATGTCCCATTCTGTAGCATACGTCACTTCATGCTCGGTGCGTATGACAGTCTAACCATGCAAGACCACTACAGGGTCGTCGAACCGGTACAGAAAAATGGCGCCTCAATCGTGGTAAAGACGAACTAGGTTAAGATGAAAAAAGATAGTATTAGTAGAAATCTATACTATATTTTCGTGGTTTCAAAACAAATTTAGGACAGCTAAGTTAAGAGAAGAACGTTGTAAATGAGATAGGATTTTAATAATTGCATAAGAGAAGGTTGAAATATACGGTTTTGATTATTTAGTTATAAGATTTTTTCTTTTTCGAGAAAAAATTTATTATCGTGAACGAAATAAATTATTAACAGAAGTTAGATAAATAATTCTGTCATTTATTAGGGCATATAAGTAGAACAGGGCATTTGAAATTTTTTGTTATATTATCACATGTTTGTGTAAATTGTCATTAGAAATCAGGGAATGTGCTTGAAGGAAAGGGCGATTAGTAGGGCATAGCGTAAGACGTGGTGTACTGTGAATTTACTATACGAAATTAAATTAAATATTTTTCTGGAATTGAGTTAATAAACGTTAGTATAAAGGTAAGAATACCTTGACTTTCAACTTCAGTAAATTTAAACCCGTAAATGCTTACGAGAGCAGGGAAAATCAGAATGGAACAGGCAATAATCAGTGAAACGCTAGTAAACCTGTCTGAAGAACAGGAAGTGGACTGTCAGAAAAACGAACTAGGAAAGGAAAACGAATGCTTAAAGGAAATGATGGAAGATTTCGCAAACCTTGTGAAAAAGGAAATGGCTAAAATGTCAAAAGAAGTAGAAAGATGGAGAACAGAGAGGGCTAAACAAGAGGAAAATATTGTTCAGAAAATAGAGGAAATGCGAAGCAAATTAGTACAAGAAATAGATTTAAGATTTCAAAAGTGGGAAATGAAATGTGATAAATCTAAGCAAACTAAGGAGGATGAGATAGGAGCAAATATAAGAGATAGTCAGTCAGTTAAGTTAGGGCCAGAGGAGACAAAGCAGGACACAGAAATGGAGTACAAACAAAATAGGATGGTTGAAAATGTTAAAAATGAACAAGACAACCATATGGCAAATAGTTTAGATCATCTGGATGGTCGTATAGAAAAGAGCAATGGAAGTGATCATCTGCCACAATTAAATATTAACCAATTTTTAAAAATCTGTACATTTGAAGGAAAAGTGGGGGAGGCTCCAGTGGAGCATATAAGAAGTCTGGAAAATTACTTTCGGATAAACAAAGTAAATGAAATCAGTAAATTGCTTGTTGCCAGCGCTCATCTTAATGGAGACGCATTAGCTTGGTGGGAGTCTTTGTTTCATCATCCTCCAACCTTCAATCAATATAAGGATATGATTGTTAACAATTTCTGGAGCCCAGAATGTCAGGAGACTATCCTGTATCAAATAATGCAGGAAAAATACAAGAGTAACACGAACGAAAACTACTCTCAATTTTTTCGTCGGCTTCCAGATATATATTTGCAACTAATGCAATATGAAGATGCTAGCATAAAACCACGCCGACAGGAATGGGCATCTGACAGCGTGATATTATTTGAAGGAAATGATCCGTGTCTAGATCAGGAAAGGGCATCTGTTAGACTAAGGAATCATGTATATATATTTTTATTTTAAAGAGTGCTACGTATGGGGGAAAGTGGTCTTTCTGCCATCTTATAAATCCCTGTCCATAGAGCTAGAAGGGGTCAATGGCGCAGGAAATACATCTGCCACCATTTCAATGATATGACTGCCTCTTTGGGGTCATGCATTCAGTTGGGCACATTGCACTGTATGCTAAACACGCTTCACATTACATTAATATAAACACCCATATATCCTTCCACAAGCATTGCCCTAACTACGAAACAAATAGCCTGACACTAAAATCCTTTAAATTAAACATAAACGAATTTAAACAGTTATTACTCTTTATCCATGCAGCTATCTACATCCAACTTTAATTTAATACATTTTATTTAACAGATAGAAATAAATAACCTAGTTAAACACAAACATAAATAATTAAATTAAAAAAATGGAAATGATTGAAATAGCAAACGTATATAAAAACAAATATTTATAATTGATTTAGAGTTCTATTCTTGGTCAGATAAGAGTACATTCATTTATATTACTTTTTTTTTGGATTGATTACTTATTGACGTTATACGGTAATTATTTAAAAGAAAGTTCAATTGGCAAAAGTTTATACTTTACAGATTCTGAGGTCCATCTTCGTGATCACTTATATAGATTGTTTGTTCTTCCCTTTTAAAAACGAAGCCGCCACTTGCCATTCCTTTTTGGTCCCGGTTGTCCGGAAAATCTAATTTTATTGCAGACTTCCACATCGTGAAAATCTGCAATATAGCTAGTTATAACAACATATTTATAGTCAGCTCTCAGATAACAATTATAATAATAATTTGGCTTTTATATTTTTATTAGTCTCTTATCATTAGATCTTGAGATTCAATGAGCAAGACGTCACTAATCCATTCATGTTTCAGTTATGGTCCATGCTGTCATTTTCGTGTTTGGATTGGTCATTTAATTCCTTTGTATTCTCTTATCTGACCATTTAATTTATTTTACATGCCTCACGAGGTAGTTTGCTTTTGAACAATCATTTAATTAATAAGACAATCACTTCCATTTTCTAAGACTATAGAAATCAACATTATATCTATTTTTAAAATATCAATCTTTATATCTTTACTTTTTACAAAAAAAATTACTTTCAAATATTTTTATTTTTTAAAAGTTTTTAAAGTTGTCCATCATGCGATCTATATATACGTTAAACAGTTTTTAAATTAAGTTTTTTTTTTCCTTTTAATAAATCCATTTTTATTTATGGTCTTTTATTTTAATTTTAAAATAATGTGACAGGATATTATATTCCATTACATATCAGTAAACTTCATCAAAAAACAAAAACATTAAAAAAAAAAAAAAGAATTTACTTAGTTTAGTAATGACGTTACACAAATTGATTATACTAATTTTTTTTAAAAGGACAAAACTTTGGTTATTAATGAAAAGACATAACTTTGTTAGTAATTACAAAAAAGAAATGGTGACTATTCTTTCCTTTTCACCCCAGCTGAGATTACATCTCCTCCTTCAATAGTTCCCTTTTCCCTACATTTCATTTTTAACTTAGGCAAGTCAAAGAAGTTACGTGATTTTAGACTTTTTTTTTTTTTTTACATTATGATTTATATTAATTATTACATTTTATTTCTCGCATTTATATCTACATATGCGCAATTTTCTTTCTGGCAATACTTTTTACACAAAATTCAAACTATAACTTTACGTTAATACAAAACATATATCTATACTCATTTCAGAAAAATTATTATGGGCTTTATTTTCAAGGTACTCGTGGTTTATTAAATATCGGACTATAACTATATGTTAATACAAAAAGTATAAAAAAATGATAGAGAAAAAAAAAAAATTGAAAGTGAGTAGAGGAAAATAGTACTTATTTCAAAAAAATATTATTGGCTTCATAGGTACTCGTGGTTTATTAATATCGGACTATAACATTACGTTAATACACAAATATATATACTCATTTTTAAAGAAAAATCTTACTGGCATGATTTATTTTTTAAAATTCTCAGGGCACTCGTGGTTTATTAAAAGATCGTACCACGTTGGGAGACCATTTTAATGATCGGGGGAATGTGGACTTACGTAATCTGCACTACAAAGCGCCATCTAGGCATTTGAACCTAGAAAAATTTATAGAGTAGGCAGATACGTAAGTAAAAAAAAATTTTTTTTTTTTTTTGCATCCGGTCGTTAGCCCATGTCACTAGCTCAGTGGAATAGCAGAGATTTAAAAAATAATATAAGAATATATATATATAAGAGGAATAAAATAAGCCACTGCCAGTAATTAACATACAAACATTTATTTATGCACATATATATAAGATTTAAAATTATTTTAAATTAGTTTTACATTTTAACATTTAACATTATTTTTAACTTTATCTTAGATTTTAATTTACATTTTAATTTCTATTATATTATAAGTTTACATTTTAATTAAGTTCGCACAGATGGGATTATAAAAGCTTGTTATAATATGTTGCTATAGATCGGTTACATAGATTTCAACGGTCAAAAACATTTCAAAATAAACATAAACGATCAAAATACAAAATTATTGATTACTGACAATTGCATAGGGAAATATAAGAAACCCTCTAGTATTCAGCATAAGATACTTGCATTGTCACCAATAACTTAAAAGACATCCGAATAAATACATTTTAGATACTCCCCGTACAGTATCATTATTTATCGAATGTCTATATATTTTGATCAAATATGAAAACCCAAAACACAATTCACCGTTAACCAATCCATGCAAGCACCTATAAACAACTTAAATTTAATGCATTTTTATTTAGGGTCGAGTATGAATAGACTACGTAGATTTGCATTTGAAAATAAAATATTATATCCCTATTTAACCTTAGGCTAAAATTCGCAGTCAAACTGGCATCAATTCATCTGATACATCGATGTATTCAATGTAATACGGAATACGACAGCACCAAAAAGATTAAGAGAAGGCATTGACTCTCATCAGATAGGGATATTACATCTATCTAACAAGAAGAACAATAAAAAAAAACTCCATAGAAAGGAACTGCGTTCTCCGTCTTATAATTCCTTTCATAGGCAAACGGGTGAGTGCGGCATAAATATAAACGATTCTGCCAGTAGCAAATCTCCGACTACATCTACTAACTACATTAATATATCCAATCCATTGACCCAATCTAACAACGACATAAATAACCTAAGATTACCCTCCCCTAATATAACTTTACAAATCTATACAGCCATTCACGCCCGACTTAAGTTTAACATTGATATATTTTAATTTATCGGAAAACAGAAATCATAAATAAACTTAAAGAACAAAGTTAAATAAATGGAAATGATTTTAAACAAATAAATAAAAAATACATCAAATAACATTTTAACTACTTTAGTCAGATAGGAAACTAATGCAATTATTTTAAATACGAAAAGTTTTTAATTTTATGTTCATTAATTGTAAAGTTCTTACGGTTTTAAACAGTTCATCTTTATCTGTCATTAGTAAGTTTGAATGGGAATTCCCATGCCGTCCTGAAGATATTGGTATACATTTAGCTGTTGTTTTATTTATTCATTCGGAGGTTTTTTAATTTAGTTGGTCCTCAATGTAGAAAACGATGTTTCACTCCCTTTTCTTTAACAACTGAAGGAATTGAAAGCACCTCTTTCAATCCCTTCACCTCCAACTCCGTACAAATATATATAGTCACATCAGTGAAACGCTAGTAAACCTGTCTGAAGAACAGGAAGTGGACTATCAGAAAAACGAACTAGGAAAGGAAAAAGAATGCTTAAAGGAAATGATGGAAGATTTCGCAAACCTTGTGAAAAAGGAAATGGCTAAAATGTCAAAAGAAGTAGAAAGATGGAGAACAGAGAGGGCTAAACAAGAGGAAAATATCGTTCAGAAAATAGAGGAAATGCGAAGCGAATTAGTACAAGAAATAGATTTAAGATTTCAAAAGTGGGAAATGAAATGTGATAAATCTAAGCAAACTAAGGAGGATGAGATAGAAGCAAATATAAGAGATAGTCAGTCAGTTAAGTTAGGGCCAGAGGAGACAAAGCAGGACACAGAAATGGAGTACAAACAAAATAGGATGGTTGAAAATGTTAAAAATGAACAAGACAACCATATGGCAAATAGTGGAGATCATCTGGATGGTCGTATAGAAAAGACCAATGGAAGTGATCAGCTGCCACATTTAAATATTAACCAATTTTTAAAAATCCGTACATTTGAAGGAAAAGTGGGGGAGGCTCCAGTGGAGCATATAAGAAGTCTGGAAAATTACTTTTGGATAAACAAAGTAAACGAAATCAGTAAAGTGCTTGTTGCCAGTGCTCATCTTAATGGAGATGCATTAGCTTGGTGGGAGTCTTTGTTTCATCATCCTCCAACCTTCAATCAATATAAGGATATGATTGTTAACAATTTCTGGAGCCCAGAACGTCAGGAGACTATCCTGTATCAAATAATGAAGGAAAAATACAAGAGTAACACGAACGAAACCTACTCTCAATTTTTTCGTAGGCAAGCAGCCAAATTAAGAAATTTAAACGCCTGCCAAACATTGGAGGGTCAAATTATTAGAATAATTAGACATAATTTTCCTTTCCGAATAGAACAAACATTGTTGACAGCAAATGTAAACACAATGGAACACATGGCGGAGTTATTGAACGTGTTGGCCATGAACCAACTGGACAAACCCCCAGATAAATTTAGAGAAAATTTGCATATTAGCGCAATAGGATGGGACAGTGATGATGATGATCAAAGGGGATATATAAAAACAAAGAAACAAAATTGGAATTCAGAAACGAATGTCAAATATATTGACAGTCAAGTAAATGACCAGGGAAAGAAATATGGAAAAGGCAGGGGATATAGGCCAGATTCGCCGAAGCCTGGGGGGAGTAAAAATAACAGTGTAGTGTAAGTGAGTATGTCATTTAAAAGTGGAGGTGAGGACTGTGTGGTTGTTTCAGGCATTGCATGTAAGGTTTGAATTATGTCGGTTTGCTCATGTTCTTTGGGAGATGAGAGTTTGGAGGGTTGGCTGCGGATCTTATGTAGTTCGGAATTTTGTGGAGTTATGTCAGCGTATGTACCCTGTCACTAATGCGGGGGGTACCGTTGGGCTGAGAAAAGGGAAAAACTTTTGTTTTCCTCTCGGGGACGTTCTTACCTTGTAATGCGAAAAGACCCTATAAGTCTTAAAAGAAAGAAGCGTGGGTGCATTTACTAAGGTATTCATTCAAATTACCTCTTCGAAAACGAAGAACTTGTTTTTCGTGTTCTAAAATGCAAAAGGATCTCATAAGCCTCCAAAGACGTGAGCTGGGACGCATTTATTACACATTTACGGTACTTGACATACGTTGTTTGTCACAGAGTTCTGCATGAAGTAGGGATCTGTAAGCTGATGCTCTGGGTTTCTTATGGTCTCAAGGTGGCATGCGGGGGGATGATGTAGTCTGCGCCATGCAGATTGATGTTTGAAGGGCTATGGGTGTATATTGCTACTGAATGAACGACATAACTTGCATGTTTAAAACGTATAATATAAACGCTGAATTTAAAATGTAAATAATTAAAGAAGATGTAAAAATAGTTAAGTAAGACCATTAAAAAAGAATGGTTTCCTTTTTAACAGTCTCATCGGGGATGGGGGTATTGTGCCAGTCCGTGTATAATGGCCATGCACAAAATGGCTGTTTGCTGAAGATTCAGCACAGCTTACATGTATCACATGAAAATTATAATTTTAATACGATTTGTTAAATTATAATTCAGAGGGGAAGTGGGAGGTACGGATATAGTACATAAATAAATGGGTTTGGGCTATATTATATTCTTATTATACCCACAGTACAAGTGTATGCAGTGTATATATGTTTTAATAATTTATTCGACTAGCAAACCTGTCTAAAAAAAAAAAAAAGGGAAAATAAGTTGTAATATTTGTTTATGTGTAGAACAGTTTTTTTTTGTTGTATTTTACTACTTATAAATGTTCGAACACACATATATAGAAATGTATTTTTATTTTTTATTATTTTCCTAAAAAAAGAAAAGAAAATTCTAAATAGTTAAAAATTTTTGCATTTATTGGAATTTATCTTTTCTAATTGTTAGAATGAGAGGGTTTGAAATTAATTAATTAAATTTGTAAAGGGAAAAAACCTTTTTGCTAATTACAATCTACTTTCAACCGAAGAAAATGTTTTGTATAAAAGAATTTTCGGTTGATCGTGAATAAAGATAAAATAGATTTTATCTAAGAAAGGAATGTAAGCACAATGGGTGTCAAGTACTCAATATGGAAGCTTGCAAAAGTATACTTTAATAAATAAAAAGGTAAAAGAATGTAGAAAGGTATATGAAGGTATAATTAAATTTATTATTAGCTGATGCAATAGCTCATAGAGGGGGTATGACAATTGGACTATTTGGGCTATATGTGCTGCTTACTGGGGGCTTTGAGTCAGTCGAGTACTAGCTTGCTAAAGCGTGCGGACCAAGGGAGATTAGCCTGCTAAAGAGTGCGGACAAGTTAATGCTAGCTTGCAAAAGCATTCCAATGGCAAAGATTTAGAAAGTTAAATCTTGTCTCCCACTAGTCTAAAAAAATGGAACAGTATAGATTTGTGAAAAACAATCCGACAGAGAGAAAGGAGAAAATGAACTGTGTCTGTTAAAATTATAATCACTTGGTTATTTCCCAGAAAAAGAATTTGAAAAATTAGCATTTAGCAAGGATCGTTAAGTGGAGTTTGGAAAATGATCAACAACATGGATTCTCAATATGTTTAAATAGAAGAAAAAAACGAAAGACGAATCATAGTTGAAGAACTGCAATTTATTTAGGATCTACTTGCCCTAATCAGCCGTGTGCGATACACATATATACGGGAGAAGTATACTTACAGATCCGATAATTTGAAAGATGGCTCGATTATACGTTCCGGGTTATTATCCTACCATGGAGTAGACTTTCAGCTGTAGTACACCACCTGTTTGGCTATCAAGTCCGAAGATGCCTTAGAAGAAATAGAAGACCCTGATGGCAAGAAAGACTCAAAGTATATCGGTGAATGGAAGCCTTATCTGCCCTATGAAGTAGCCATGTGGCCCAGGAAGTTCGAATTGAATACAAGAACAAGTTTAGAGGAGCGTGTATAGTTGGTTATATATATATTTTTTTTTATATTCTATTATATTTTTTTTTATCTCTCATTTATGTTCTTTGTAATTTTTTTTTTATTATGATATATATATTATTACTGCATACCTTGTTATATGGATTTATTACTCTAAAGTGGAAAGGAATATAGGGCTCACCCATTGTGTAATCTTTTAGATATTGTTTTTTTTCTTTTATATATCTTGGGGTCATATGTATATGCATCGGTGGAGGGTAAATATAATTTAAATATTTTTTATATATATTGGACTTATATGTATGCATTAGTGGAGGATAAATATAATAATCCGGGGATAATAAATATTCACTTTTGTAATTAAAATCGTTTATAAGTTTTTGACTTAGCTTTAAAATAATTATTAAGTTATTAGTACAGATATATAGTTTTTTTTTAATCAAAATGCAAACCCACGTAGTTAACCTGAGATTTATAGAATATAAAGTGAGCTAGATAGGGATAACTTACCGGGGAGTTGGATTGTTTCTTTTATTTTAGTCCGAACGTCTCGAAATATTCATATTCGTTAATGACTAGTCACATTTTACACACTCTTTCGGGAAAGAAAAGGAATAAGTATAATCTTGAACGGGAGTGGCGCTAGAGACTGAAGGAAATATTCAGTACTCTTAAAGGTGTGTAAGGACACTTTAATTAGTCAACGTATAATTAATTGGCTAATGAAACAATTTAACAAGGAAGGTCTGGATGGGCCTAATTTTAGGTTCAATCTACTTCTCTAATAATTTCTGTGAGGTATTTACTCATATTTAATCAAAAATATTTTAGAGAATTATTATCGATGTCCCATTCTGTAGCATACGTCACTTCATTCTCGGTGCGTATGAGAGTCTAACCATGCAAGACCACTACAGGTCATGTGACATCTGACTTGATTTTTTTTTTTGCAGCTTAAGTAATATATATTAAGGCTATAACCAGAATACTATGCACCTAAATGTGACAGGAGGGACCTCTACAAATCTTAATATAAGATATAGTAACTAATAAAACCTTAGCTTAAGCTTGACTAATTATTTATTCATTGTAATAAAATATAATTGATGAAATGTTAAAATAATGCAATAAATTATTAAAATATGTAAAGTATATTATTCAATATTTTGGGTAACTGATATTTTAAGATAGAAAGTGAAATATATAGAGACTTGTGAAGCTAATATTAAAGTATAATATAAAAAATTGACAATGAATAATCATGAAATCCAATTTTAATTAATAAAATTTATTAATATAATAAACACAATAAATAAATTAAATAAATTGAGGAGTAAATAAAATATTCTTTGTTAAGCTGTCTTATTAGGAATTAATTATCCTTTTATTTATTGCATATGTCATATAATTTATACATGTATCAAACAGATGTTGGGAATGTTACACTAATAAAACCTAGAAGAAAATATATCATGCTTGCATAAATACTTCCAAATAAATAGTAAATTATATTTTTAAAATTTATTTAGTATGTTTAGTTTGTTTATATGTTTTCTTACAATCATAAATATAAACTTATTAATTTAAATACAGAAAATATTATATCATCAATGTATATTTAATTAATATACAGCCATAAAAATAACTCTTAAACATTTATACTTAACATTTTCCTGAAGGTTTGTGATGATGGTGTTGTAGTTGTATTTTTGTATTGGACTATAAGTATATAAAATTACTACAGACTGTTGCCTTTGGCAGAATGGCTCAGTTGAATCAAGAATCTAAGGGCCCAGGTTCGAATCCCATGCTAGTTCTGTCACTGATCAGGCCAGCAACACCTGAAGAAGAGGAGAAACTAATAACTCTCGAAACATTGTGCAATATACTAACCTGTTTGATGTGCTATTACTAACAGTTGAATGTATTTGGAATATTTAAATAAAGTTAAATTTTTCTAAAGACATTCAATACATATATTAGATTGGTGGAAATATTCCAATATAAAAATACAATTTATACTTAAAATTTATTTTTTTTAATATAAAAAACAAACAAAACATACCATAAATTTAAATAAACCAAAATTTAGTATTAGAATTATATTACATTTAAATTTAATTTTGAAGGTAGTTTAAATAAGCATAGTATATTCAATGATATCCCAGTTATAAAGTTCAAAAGTTTTCTCCACCTTAACAAAGTACAAGTTTTAAATAAAGTATCCCATAATAAAATATTGTAATGTTGATGTAATGTCTTTGCCCCTAAGCTTTTCCAGAGGGGTAGAAAAACACTTACAATCTGATTGAAACTCGGCTGAACAACTCTTAAAACTGTTGTGCCGCAAATAGCTCTTACTAGCTTTACATATCTACTTCTGTTAACAAGACTGTAACAAGTACACGATGTTTTCCTCTAGCAGTTTATATATCCCTCTGAGTTCTTTTGTTAAGTCTTATCTGCTACATTCCGAAAACTTAATGTGTGTTTTCCAAATCCGTTTTATTGTTCTTACTTTAAGTAGTTATTTTTATCTCTGATAAAAATAATTCCACAACTTGTTTTTTAATTATAATTATTTTTCATTATAATTATTTTTACTTTCAGTAAAATAAATCGAAAACTTCTGGAGTAAATTGTCTCTAATAAACTCGCTGTTTATTTCTCACAATGAATACAACACTTGATATTTTCTTTTTTTACAGTAATATTCTGTAATAAATATTGCAGCACTTAAATTAATTCTGCAGTTAATTTTTTTATGTAGTATCACTTAATTAGGTTTGGGATATTACACATTATAGAATTGAAATTATTCCATGATTCTGCATGCTTCATAGTATGTGAAGTACCTTATACAATGAGATGGTTTTATTATACTATGTTCTGCAGACCCCTCAAAAGACAGAAGTCTTTTGGAGTGAATGTTTTCTTTACTCACACTCATTTTGGAATTAAAAATCCAAATATTAATAAAATACATAACACTTTGACTTTGCATGAATTTTCTTATTGAGATGCAGATTAAGAGAAAAACCAAACTAAAATCAGGGGTTTAAATACTTTTTTCCTGATAATATCACATTTAGATAACTATCCTAGAGATAGTTTCTATGGTATAACTCAAATTTAGCTCATTTTTATGTTCTTTGTTATTAATAGTCAAATTCCACTCAATAAAAAATTATTGAAATAGATCAACTTTTGTGGAATAAAAATTATTTCTTAACTTTGTAGTAAAAAACATTTTAAAGAATAATAAAAACTAACTTTGTAATTATAAATTTATTAAACGCACATTGATTACATAAGTAATATTTACTGAGGCTATAACCTCGATAATATGCATGTAAAATGCAATAGTAGGGACCTCTACAGGTATTTTAACCACAGGCTTATAATATGGAAGAAAAGAGGGAAACCTTTCTTTACTTCAACCTACTTTCTATTTAAATAGGTGAAGCTGAAGCGGTTAGATCTGCGAGCGTGAAGCTATTCAATACTTCACTGATTAAGTCCATATTTCTTATTACACATTAATACTCGTGAAATCTTTCGATTTATAATGAGTCACTGGAAAGATTTTATTTTATTTTCTTCCATAGCGTAAGCTTGTGGTTAAAATACCTGTAGAGGTCCCTACTATCGCATTTTATATGCATATTATTGAGGTTATAGCCTCAGTAAATATTACTTACATAATCAATGTGCATTTAATAAATTTATAATTACAAATTTAAATTACTGTAATAGATTTCTAAATATAAAATCTTTCCATTAACTCGTTGTAAATTGAAAGATTTCGCGAGTATTAATGTGTAATAAGAAATGTGGACTTAATCAGTGAAGTATTGAATAGCTTCACGCTCGCAGATCTAACCGCTTCAGCTTCACCTATTTAAATAGAAAGTAGGTTGAAGTAAAGAAAGGTTCCCCTCTTTTCTTCCATAGCATAAGTTTGTGGTTAAAACACCTGTAGAGATCCCTACTATCGCATTTTACACGCATATTATCGAGGTTATAGCCTCAGTAAATATTACTTAAAAACTAACTTTATAAATTAAAATCCATTTTTAAAAGCATATTTTAAAATAAAATATGAAAATTTGTTATATATTTATTTAATATACAATATTCTATATTTTCTCCTCTTATACCCATTTATACTTATATACAAAATAATATTTTAAATACATATAATTTAATATTGATTCAATTGTATAAACATATAATATTTATAAAGGCATACATATACTCTAAATAATAGTTGACTATTCTGTTTATCTACTCTCCTGTATTATTTGTTAAATGTATACAATAAGCAAAAATGTCAACAAAAGAATTCATCAATACATAATATACTCTATTAAGTCTGTCTAAGAATAATTAGATGGATTTAAACTTAGATTTTTCAGCCTACATTCAGTCTCTGCTCCATCTTAAACAACTGGCACGTATGTCTATATACATGCAAGAAAGCTAGGTGTTTTCCAATATATATAATTCGTACAGAACCAGCACTTGTCATGTGAGCCAGATCATAATCTCCCACACATATATATAATCAATGCTTAGCTTATATTAAGATAGCAATTCCTCACATTTTAGTGGACAGACTTCAATTCTCTCAGCGTTCCGACTATTCACCCATCCATTTCCTTGACAAAAATCAATGATGGAAAGCTCAAAGTTCTTGGTTGATTTGATATTGTAGTTATGCACATGTAGACATTGTCAATCTAACCCCTCATATTATTGGACCATTATGTATCTATATATTAATAGGAGTATCACTTATAAATGAAACCTATTTCTGAGATGAAGTGTAATTAGTTTTTCATTCAGTTTACTGAATGTTTCTTATATAAGTAAATAGAGAAATTTGAACTTAGGATTTTTCAGTTTATATTCATCCTTCACTCTATCCCAAACAATGGACACACACAATCACATACATGTGAAAAAGATAGAGGATCCCCAATATATATATATATATATATATATATATATATATATATATTGTGGGTTGTTTGAGTTGGAGCGAAGGATTATTATAGACTGAAACTTCTAAGTTCAAATTCTTTATATTACTTATATAAGAGACATTCAATATATGGAATGAATAACATATTTATATATTGCCTTGGAAATAGGTTACATCTAAAAGACTAAAGTAATGTTTAATCGATTTGCTCAAAATATGAAAATAAAGATTGATTATGATGAATTAGAAGTTAACAGTTACAAATACCTTGGTCAGATTATTAATACATATGGAAACATAATGGAGAAAATTAATCATAGAATTAAACTTGGTTGGAGTACTTTTGGTAGAAATAACTTGATACTAAAAGGAAATATGCCTATGTGTTTGAAAAGGAAGGTTTTTAACAAATGTGTTTTACCAGTTCTTACTTATAGATCTGAGACTTGGACACTTAATAGAAGAGCAATACAGAGACTTCAGCCCACTCAAAGAAGTATGGAGAGATGTATGTTGGGAGTAACAAGAAGAGATTGAAAATGCAATGTATGGGTAAGAGAACAAACAGGTGTTACTGACCTCATTGAAAAAATTAAAAGACTGAAGTTGAGTTGGGCTGGACATATTGCTAGAAGAGATGATAATAGATGGACAATTGAAATTTTAAAGTGGATTTCAAGAGATTGTAAAAGATCCAGAAAGAGACCACATGTAAGATGGATGGATGAAATAAGAAAGTGTGCAGGGATGATGTGGAGAAGAGAAGCTAAAGATCGGAAAAGATGAATTAAACTTGGAGAGTCCTTCATCCTGCAGTGGATTGATAATGGTTGATGATGATGATGATGAATATATGAATATACAATGGTATGATAATTGATGGGTTAGATTGATGTAATGTCTACAGGGATATGACTACAATATCAAATCCACCAAGTGTTTTGAGTGTTCCATCACTGGTTTGTCAATAAAATGGATGGTTGAATAATGGGAAGAGTGAGAAAATTGAAGATTGTCCATTAAAGTTTAAAGAATTGCTATCTTAATATTAGTTGAGCACTGACTATATATATATATGGTAGATTATGATTTGGCCCAGTTGATAAATGCTGGATGCATGAAATACATTTATTGTGCACCATCTATCTTTTTTCTCTGTATGTGGTCATGAATATCAGTTTAAGATAAAGTGAAGGATGAAAATAGACTAAAAAATCCGAAGTTCAATTTTTTCTATTTACTTATACAAGAAACATTCAGTACACGGAATGAACAGGCTTTCTAGAAATAAAATATTAATTTTATAGTTTATTATGATATCAGATAAATTAACATTTCAATATACTGTTCCTTAAAAAAAATTATAACTAAAAATTACACATGTAATTATACTAAAATGTATTATCAATCACTATTTATTAATAAGGTAAACTACGTAATATTTTTTAAAATAAGTAAAAATAAAATAAGCCAACATTTTTTTTTTTTTAGAAATATAATAATTCCAGGTTTAAATTTAAACCAATATGGCAGAATATCCAAGTTCTTCCTTCTTTGCTTGGCATTTAAAGCTTCTATTCTTATATCAAATTAATTTTCTTTTTTAGTATTACATATTCTTTTAAATTTTATATACTTTTAATTTATTTATAACTACTAATTTTTTATACATATTTATTTTTCACAATATTAGTTTTTTTTTTCAACCACCCTCATAATTATGTGCCTATAATATATTTTTGATATATTTATTTATTTTTATTAACTGTACATAGAAATAAGTTATTTATCCATTAACTTCACATATTGTAAAATTTTTTTAGCCTTTCATGTTTTCCATGTCATTCAGTTAAAAATCACTTTTACTAATCTATTTTCATTCATATATCACAGATTTTAAAACATTTTATTTGCTTTTACTCTCCTTCATTAAAAAAATAATCTATCCTACTTCATTTTGAATAAATTGCTTTGCTGTTTTATTTCATGGACCAATGCATATTTATATCCAACTTTTTGAATTCTATCTAAAAAGTTTAGAGGTCTTAGTTAAGTATGTTTAAGATACGCAATAAAATAAACTAAAAATATAACCTGGTAAAAAAGAGGACCATTGAATGGAATATAAGTCAAATAGATATATAAAAAAAGAAATTGTACACAGTTTTCAGGCACTGACTGCAGAACATGTGATTACTTGACCCATTTATTGTCAAGGAAAACAAATATTATATATAACTTTTATTGGTATTATTTTCTAGATCATTGAAATTGAAAAGAAAAAATCATTACTAATGACAAAAATTGATTGATTTATTATGAATAGTGAAAAAATAATAATTATGGTCACTGGAAAAAAATAAAGATGTGTAAATCAATGATCAAAATTGAAGCATGAAAATGAAAAAATATTCTTATATACAAAATCCCTATTTTGTCTGTTGTCTGAATATATGTTTGTCCATAACACTCACCTCAGTAAATAATCTTCTTATATAAAATCCATACTTTTTCTGTTATCCATAACACTGTCAAATTCACTACAAAATATTTTATTTGCAGATAAAACTATACCTACTTATCAAAATAAATATATTTTAAAATTTTCATTTTCATTTAGCTTTATTAATACTTTAAATTATTCTTTTACACTTCAGAATTGTAACTTGCCATGTAAATTTCTGAAGTGTACCAAACAGGACAAGTTGTTCCAAATATTTTTTTCTCAATTTTTCAATTGTGAATTTCTCACATTTATTTATATAATATTAAAATCATTTATTTAATTTACATTAAGTCTTGAAAAAGTTTATTAAATCAACCAATTAGAAAAAATGATGACCTTTCGATAGACAGAGTTGTAAAAATAATAATTACTGAAAGATTAAAAAGAGGAATTAGATTGGTTATAGCTCCTAAAGATTTTCATATATAGAGGAATTTGCAAAATAAAATGCAAATGATTAAAATAAGAAAAATAATGGTTGATCTTAAAAAAATAGATAAATATAAATCCTTGAAAAATAATGGTTGATCTTAAAGAAATAGATAAATATAAATCCTTGAAATTTAACATCAAATGATTACAGTGATGGATAAGAATTATCTTAAATTTTTCGGATGGCCTGTAAGTTATTTAATTTAGAGTTTTTTTTAAAAAAAGAAGTAAAAAAAACATCTTTATTTTAGATTCTGAAATTTCTTATAACAAGCAGGGCATTGGTATAATGGTAGTCAGCTTACAAAACTGTCTTTTTAGAAGTATATAGTCTATTGTTTTGTTTTTTTATCATCCTTATTCAAACTAAACATTTAAGGTTGGTAAGCTATCCTTTAAAAAGTGAACATAAAACTTGCATTTTTTTTTCTCTTTTTGGAATATATATTTTATAAATTTATTCACTTCACGTAATAGTCATCCTACACATAATCATTTTCTTATTTCTATGTTATTTATTTATAAGAATCATAAATTTAGAGCTTATATGTTTGCAATATTATAAATACTTTTTTCTTTAAAATATCTTATTTCTTGCTTTCTTTTGATTTTTTTTTATATGTCAAAGTGTTGACCAGGAAGTGAACCCTGGCCAGCTGCTTAGTAGGCAGCTATGCTATCTGTTAGGCCACCAATGCATGACAAGCTTTCTTTTCTTTTTTTTCTTGGCACAAAAACTATTAAATTTTGCACATCTACTTTCTATCTCATTCATAATATTGTATTATTCTGTATTCTTGCCATTAAAAATTATTTTGAAATCTTTTCAGATTTAATTATTTTTCTCTTAGCGCTTAATATATTATTTTTTATGATAAACCACTAAACATCACATGATCACTATCTCTTATACTAGCACATAATTGTTATTAAACAAGGCAAAACTCTCTCCATACAGTAGTGCCACCCTGTGCCAACCAGATTAATCAATGGAAGCCCAAGATCTAGGTGCAGTGCTCTCAGATCCAAAGTTCCTCACTGACAAAGGCCACAAGCCGGAAACTAGTCTGGGGATATTGGATGATTAGGCACTAGATGGGGATTTTATGCACAAGCCTTCTGGCATCCATTGATTACTCTGGTTGGCAAAGGGTGGCGCTACTGTATGGAGAGTTTTGCCTTGGTTTTTATGATGTCAGAACAACACATTTTACTTATATAATCTTTTATATCTTTACACTATTTCTAAAAAAGGTCAAAAAATTAATTCTTCGAGAGATTATGTGATGTTCAATCAGTGGAAATAATGGATTGAGTTCCAATCTAAAAATCTTTACTCTCATGTCCATTATCCATAACTCTACAACTGCATTAAAGCACAAACTATATTTCTGGAACCTGTTACTTTCATTTATCAAATGAGAATTTTAATATTGTAATTGTTTCACCATATTTATTTTTGCCCATTATCATTTCATCTCAAAAAGAGATACCAGTGAGATATCTAATTTATTAAATTATACAATTTGAGCATAAATTTTAATATTTTGTCTAGTGTTTAAATTAGATTGCTTAATATAAAATTTACTCTCTCTCCCCAAATGACTCAATGCTCAGAATATATGCATACCACTAAACATCACATGATCACTATCTCATACTAGCACATAATTGTTGTAAACAAAGGCAAAACTCTCCATACAGTAGTGCCACCCTGTGCTAACCAAAGTAATCAATAGATGCCAGA
Source organism: Epiperipatus broadwayi (assembly GCA_028023455.1). Taxonomy (NCBI): domain Eukaryota; kingdom Metazoa; phylum Onychophora; class Udeonychophora; order Euonychophora; family Peripatidae; genus Epiperipatus; species Epiperipatus broadwayi. Next base: position 69,385 of record JAQFVV010012889.1, on the reverse strand, counting down.
AGGCTTGTGCATAAAATCCCTATCTAGTGCCAACTCATCCAAAATCCCCAGACTAGTTTCTGGCTTGTGGCCATCATCAGTGAGGAGCCTTGGATCTGAGAGCACTGCACCTAGATCTTAGGAGCTTAGATTGAAAATATTTTTGTGTTTTCCAATTTCATTCTCATAGTTTTATAGTAAAGTAGAGTTAAAAAGTGGCTGCTGGAGGGTTGCATTAGATCCTAAGATCTAGGTGCAGTGCTCTTAGATCCAAGGCTCCTCACTGATGATTGCCACAAGCCAGAAACTAGTCTGGAGATTTTGGATGAGTAGGCACTAGATAGGGATTTTATGCACAAGCCTTCTGGCATCTATTGATTACTCTGGTTAGCACAGGGTGGCACTACTGTATGGAGAGTTTTGCCTTTGTTTATAATATATGCATAACATATTCTTATGATTCCAAACAATTTGAAAACATAATAATCATTAGAGCAGTCTTTAGCTTGTTAGTTTATATTAAATACATTATAGTCATAAATGTATCATAAGAAATATTTCCACAGCATTCAATAAAATATTTTTTAGAAATTATATACTGGTATCGCATTTTTGGTCCTGATTTAGTATGCGCTCATAACCATTTTGAAATCTAAAAACCACTGCTCACATACCAACTGATAAATGACATAAATATTGAATAAAATTCATATTTTAGAAATTATAAGCTAGTAAAAATAATATGCTTTATTTTATTAGGGATTTTTTGTTTTTAAATTTACCTTCGTAAAATATTTGAAATATGACAGTGCAAATCGCCAGAATATGTGGGAAGAGAGAAGGATGGTTTGGCCGATCTGAAGGATCATCCAAAAGATGCAGAAGTCTGATTAAACAAAGCTTATAATTTCCAAATACTAAAAGATTATATTATACGCCCATATGAAATAAAGCAGCTTATAATTTCTAAAATATTAAAGTACTTTTATTCAATATTTATGTCATTTATTGTTTGGATGTGTTAGCGGTGTTTTTGATTGGTCTTTAGATTTCAAAATGGCTATGAGTGCAAACTAAATCAGCACTGCATTTTTTTTACTATATAAAAAATTTAGAGATTAAACTGATGGAAAAGATTAGAATTATCACTGAGAAAGGTATCAACATAGCTTGTAAAATTTAATCTTTATATAGGTGTGACCCAAGGAGATTTGTTAAAACAGCAATATATGACTTATGAACAAAGTTGAATAAATTTTGTAATTAATGAACATCCCTCATATATGTATGTAAATGGATTATGTCCTGTACATGAGGGATCAGAGTGACTTGTGGTCAACATGGATAGGATGAGAAGGTTGGCACCAGTGTGGGCTTTGAGCATTCCATCATCAGATTTTCAATGAAATGGATGGCTGAAGAGTTGTGGGGTGGAATGGAATGAAGACTGTCCATTAAAGTATGAAGTTTGTCTATCTTAATATAAGCTGAGCATTGATTGTATATATGTGTGGAGATGATAATCTGGACCAATGACGAGTGTTGGTTTAGCACAAATTATGTATATTGGTGATTATTTATATTTTCAACATGTGTGTATGATCAAGTGTGTCAGCAGTCTGAGATAGTGTGGATAGTTCAGGGTCAAGTATATATTACATATTGGAGTGCAGGTATAAAAAAGCCTGTACTGTAGAAAAAATTCATATACTAAGGAAGATAAAACAAAATTACAACTCACCTTCTAAATATAACATTTCCATTTCTATTGTCATTTATCTTTGTGAGCAGTAATTTTTTTACATAATCTTAACAAACATGAGGTGTATAGTCAATGTATACTTTAAATAGCTGTATGTAGATCTATAATCATGCTTCTTTGAAATATGTTAATTGCTGATACAACTGTGATAAGGTCTTCTTAGTGGCATTAAAATTGAAGATATTAAAAATGTAAAGAAATAGTAAATATGTCTTGTTTTAGTAGTTTTTAAATCAATTTTCTGGTGTATTGATTGGAATTTAAAATTAAACATGAACTAGATGAATGTCCTACTTGCTCTTATACTTTTTACATCTTTGGGTGGTTGGTTGCCAACTTTGAGGTATATAAATGCTATTTTATATCTCTTTGGAGAAATAATCTCTATATGCAATAATACTTGTACATCAAATTTTAGCTATGAAATTTGTAGTATGTGATGAAGCATGACTTTTTTAAGAATGGTAGCACACTCCTTTTTTTATCATGTTTTTATTTCACTTGCCACAACCATTTTTGCATAATAGCACCTAAGATAGATAGATAGATAGATAGATAGATAGATAGATAGATAGATAGATAGATAGATAGATAGATAGATAGATAGATAGATAGATAGATAGATAGATAGATAGATAGATAGATAGATAGATAGATAGATAGATAGGTAGGTAGGTAGGTAGGTAGGTAGGTAGGTAGGTAGGTAGGTAGGTAGGTAGGTAGGTAGGTAGGTAGGTAGGTAGGTAGGTAGGTAGGTAGGTAGGTAGGTAGGTAGGTAGGTAGGTAGGTAGGTAGGTAGGTAGGTAGGTAGGTAGGTAGGTAGGTAGGTAGGTAGGTAGGTAGGTAGGTAGGTAGGTAGGTAGGTAGGTAGGTAGGTAGGTAGGTAGGTAGGTAGGTAGGTAGGTAGGTAGGTAGGTAGGTAGGTAGGTAGGTAGGTAGGTAGGTAGGTAGGTAGGTAGGTAGGTAGGTAGGTAGGTAGATAGATAGATAGATAGATAGGTAGGTAGGTAGGTAGGTAGGTAGGTAGGTAGGTATGTAGATAGGTAGGTAGGTAGGTAGGTAGGTAGGTAGATAGATAGATAGATAGATAGATAGATAGATAGATAGATAGATAGGTAGGTAGGTAGGTAGGTAGATAAGATAGATAGATAGATAGATAGATAGATAGATAGATAGATAGATAGATAGATAGATAATAGATAGATAGATAGATAGATAGATAGATAGATAGATAGATAGATAGATAGATAGATAGATAGATAGATAGATAGATAGATAGACAGACTGACAGACAGATAGACAGATAGGTAGGTAGGGGTAGGTAGATAGATAGATAGATAGATAGATAGATAGATAGATAGATAGATAGATAGATAGATAGATAGATAGATAGATAGATAGATAGATAAATAGATAGATAGATAGATAGATAGATAGATAGATAGATAGATAGATAGATAGATAGATAGATAGATAGATAGATAGATAGATAGATAGATAGTTAGGTAGGTAGGTAGGTAGGTAGGTAGGTAGGTAGGTAGGTAGGTAGGTAGGTAGGTAGGTAGGTAGGGAGGGAGGGAGGTAGGGAGGGAGGTAGGTAGGGAGGTAGGTAGGCAGGCAGGCAGGCAGGTAGGTAGGTAGGTAGGTAGACAGACAGATAGATAGATAGATAGATAGATAGATAGATAGATAGATAGATAGATAGATAGATAGATAGATAGATAGATAGATAGATAGATAGATAGATAGATAGATAGATAGATAGATAGATAGATAGATAGATAGATAGATAGATAGATAGATAGATAGATAGATAGATAGATAGATAGATAGATAGATAGATAGATAGATAGATAGATAGATAGATAGATAGACAGACAGACAGACAGATAGATAGATAGAGAAATCTGAAACTCACTTATCTGTAAATCAGAAAATATATTATCAATATATTTTTATCTTCTAAATACTTTTAACATTCTTAAAAGTTTTAACTGTAAACTACATCTTAGCTTTGTTTGAACTTCTTATAGTCAATAAGAATGTGTTAGTCAAATTCATTCTTTGTGTATATAAAAACAATTCAATTATTGTAAAAAAAAAATTGAAAGTCAACAGTAATTCCATACAAAAAATAATGTATTTGAATTGTTCATTCTAACCAGACTGAGATAAGTTTAAAGATAGATAAAAAATTATCAATATATTTTTATCTTCCAAATCCTTTTGACATTCTTAAAAGTTTTAACTGTAAATTAGATCTTAACATTGTTTATACTTTTTATAATTAACTGAGAATGCATTAGTCAAATTCATTCTTTGTGTAGATAAAATTAATTCAACTGTTGGTAAAAAAACTGAAAGTGAATTATTAAATTGAATTTTGATTAAACCTTTTGAAAGTTTTAGTGAATTATAATATCCCTATCCTCAAATCAATTTCTAATCCTGGATGTCATCAGTGAGGTGCTAGGATATTCCAGCATTAGATTTAAAATGCCAGGTAAGCCCAACACTTTAACTAATGTTTAACTATTAAGTAGAAAATCTGAAAATTTCAGACATCCATATGTCTTTAAATTCAGTTATCTAACTTAAATAACCACATGAGACTGAAACAAGTTCAGATATACCATATATTAATAGTTTTAGCAATATAAAATCACCAAAGTCTTAAGAGCAAAAACAATAATAGTGCCTCACTGATGACAGCCAGGGCTAGAAACCAGTCTGAGGATAGGAATTTTTCTAAAAGCTTGTTAAGAGCTATTGACATACTCATTATATAACATTTATAATACAAGCTTATAAAATTAGGTCATTTCTGTATGACTTGATTTCCTTGCAATTATATAAGCCAATAAAGATCATATGATCATCATTCCTTATGCTTGATTATAACTGTTATTAAAACAGGCAAAATTCTCTGTACGTATTGCCACTCAATGTAAGCCAGAGTAATCAATGGATGCCAGAAGGCTTGTACATAATATCCCCATCTAGTGCCTATTCATCCAATATCCTCAGACTAGTTTCTGGCTGTGGCCTTCATCAGTGAGGAGCCTTGGATCTGAGAGCACTGCATCTAGATCTTATGATCTATTGCAACCCTCCAGCAGCCACCTTTTATCTCTACTTAACCATAAAAAGCTAAAAAGCTTGGATTAAAAATAGTGTTTTCAATTTAAGACTCATAGTTTTGTAATTAATGAGAGATAAAAGGTGGCTGCTGGAGGGTTGTATTAGATCCTAAGATCTATGTGCAGTGCTCTCAGATTCAAGGCTCCTCACTGATGAAGGCTAGAAGCCAGAAACTAGTCAGGGGATATTGGATGAGTAGGCACTAGATGGGGATTTTATGCACAAGCCTTCTGGTATCCATTGATTACTCCGGCTTGCATTGAGTGGCAATATGTATAGAGAGTTGTGCCTGTTTGCAATTGTGTGTGTGTATATATATATATATATATATATATATATATATATATATATATATATATATATATATATATAATGTCAATGATTATGTAACTCAATCTGGGAAACCCAATATATCTACATATATCAGAATTTGTTTCTTGGTTTGTTTCTTTGATATTTTGGTACATTATATTCAAACATGCCTTTCTAATTGTAGCAACTGGTATTGGACTTCTTTAGAAAGAATTTAAGAGAATCTCTGAAATATAAATAAATAGGTTCTGCATTTAGCACAAAAGTCTTGCTTAAGTTCACAGTAAAGTATAATTCACATCACATGACCACCACTTCTTATGCTTAAGTATAACCTAAGATCTAGGTGCAGTGCTCTCAGATCCAAGGCTCCTCACTGATGAAAGTCACAAGCCTTCTGGAATCCATTGATTACTCTGGCTTGCTTTGTGTGGTAATACGTATGGTGAGTTTTGCCTGTTTTAAGGTATAGTTCACATGTCCAATTCAATGTAGATATGTCTTCACAAATTGTAGATTCTATATAATTATTTTCAATAAAATAAATAACAGATTGTTTTTATAATCTTGCTATGCTGATTTTATATATATAAATCAATATTAAATAAAAAATTTCCATTGCATTCATGCAATGTTGGGATAACTATATCTTATTTCCATTTAAAAATTTGGCCAAATAATATTTCTATATACAGTTAATTTAAGTAAAGTGAAATTATATCTTTTAACTTGTTAAGTATAACAGCATCGCTTTGGAGTCTGCGATACATCTCAATCTGCAAGCCTACCCTTATACTTAGAAAGCTATAGAGGCATTTACATTGGTATATATTCCACCTGCAATTAGATGTTATTCCATAGCTAAAGTAAAATACTTGAATTTTGGAACATTACTAAATAAAGTTCAAAATATTAAAAATATTTTGAAAATCATAACGATGTAATTAAGAACAACCTGTAAGGCTAGGAGACAAAAAAGATGAAATTCTTGCTACATGAAGTCGCTTATAAACAAAAGCAATGTTTTTAACCTATAAAAGTCTTCCATGAACAACAAAACTGGAATACTACTACTCTCCCTCCAGAAAATATATATATAATTGTGTCTGTATAATCACTTATTCCTCTTATCGATATGTTAAATAATTTTCGTTTAGAAAGCTTTTAATTATTTATAATGATAAATGCATATTAAACATATCAATATTTTATATAAATAAATGAATATAATGAAAAATATCCGTAGACATTAAACAGAATTTTAAACTAAGATAATTTAACTATATTAAATTATTTTAATAAAGTGACATTGGTCATTATGTTAAAATAAACTCATCAATTACACATTTATTATCATTGGAAAAAATTAAAATCAAATATTAGCTATTTCTGTCAAAATATTATTACTGTCAAAATGATAATAGAGAAATTGTTAGTGAAAATAAATTCTATATTTAGAAATTATATAAAAAAAAGATTTTAATATTTTGTTAACAATAAATATCTAAAAAATTAAATTATTAAAATGAAAATATAAATCTTATTAAAAAATCAATTTAAAATTTCAAAGTTTTTTTTTTTATTTTAAAGTGTAAATTTTAAATAATAAATAAATAAAACAAAGTTCAATTCAGCATAAAAAGTATTTAATATTAAAGATAAGAGTTGCGCAGAAAAGACTATGTAAAGAATCTTTTTCTAATATATAAAATACTGTACATATAGAATATGTTAATATATGATTTTTTTTGTACAGTACAAGCTTTTTCATACCTGCACTTCAATATGTAATGTATAGGGGGTTTAAACTCAAAATTTCACATGACCCTCAACTATCCATGCTATCTCATATTGTTGACACACTTGATCACACTCATGTCGAAAAGATATATAATCAACAATATACGTATTTCGTGCTATATATGTAAAAAATTTAAAAAAAATATCAATCATAAGTTTTAAGATTAATAACTCAGTTATATTTGATAAAAGTTCTTTTATATATCTATCACAGGATTTTAAATCAATTTGCAGTTGTTTTTAATCATAAGTAGTCTTAAATTTTTTCCAATCCTGCTAGTTATACAATATTGACCCACTATTATTAGTCATAGGTTTACAACTAGTTAATAATAGATAGTGCCAGGTAATCAGATCTGTCATTAGAAAGTCCAAGAACTACTGTCTGTTAAAAATGAGCCTTATGATTGGGATATGAGATAGCCAGGCCAGAGGAGAGGGGGCTGCAGTTTGTTTATTGTTTTGGGGCCCATGGAGCTCAAGGGGTTTATGAAGGCAAAAAATTTAAAAAATTTTTACGACACCAACTTTTTAAAAAGAAAATTTTTTACTCTATATTTTGTGTGCATAGCAAATCCACCTAGCAGTCTTATTTGACATAATCTTTATTAATCTGAACACTCAGTGAACAGTTATTTATGTAATTTCTTAAATTTTAAATTTCATTACTTATTTATTTAAGTTTGCAAATTTAGTTTTATTTCATTTATGAATACATTTTATATTTTATTTCAGTTTATGAATGGTTATGAAATATCTCAAAAATGCAAAGAAAAGCAGAAACATAATGAGATTAATAAGAAGGGATGACAAATGCTTTTTCAACTTGGCGTTAAATGCAAAACAAGGAAAGTCACCAAAATGAAACTTTAAATTTAGAACAAATGTGAGACAAGTGCAGAAATAAAACAAAGATCAGAATCTCAAAGTTTGGTTTTTCAACAAACATCAGTGGCAAGTAAATTCTCAATTTAAAGATTTGGAGAAACCATTAAATGTTAGTGATAAAAGTACTTTCACTATCTACAGAATCTGGGCAAGGCTGACATGGTGAAGGGAAGAGTAGGTCAAATATTGGATTTCTTATAAGACTGATGCCTTCTCAATTGGATATAGAAAACTATGTTATTAAAGGTCATGTTGGCTTTCCCAAAACATTCCCCAAAGATATAGGTAACCAGATTTTGCCAAAAGTATTCTAATATTTCAAAGTTTAAATAGTAAAAAACCTGAGATAGGCTTGTCTGGAGTGAAGTTAAACCAGCATTATTTTGTTTTCCTTGTTGATTATTTTTGGAACAAAATTTGTTGCAGCATTGGTTCGACATCAAAGTCTACGCTTGCATCAATAAAAGTATCGTCAGCAGCTAAAAAGTGGTAAAAATTATATATTGGCATCCCAGAACCTGTGAGAAGCAGTAGTCATAGGCAGTGCTATATGGATTGGTGAGATCTAGAAAGATGCCTGTCATCGGGTGAAAGCATTGACAGTCTATTGGAGGTATCAATTAAAACAGAATTTGTCAAGTTGTAAAACACTGATGTTGTATTATTCCTTGAAGAATGGGGGTTTGCTTTGGGTGGCAGTCTGAATGTATTGGTGTAAAAGATAATGGAAATTTTCTGGAAGTCATAGAGTTGTCTCATTGGTATCCAATTCTAAAAGAACATGTGTTGCAAGTTAGAGAGTTACAAGAAAAAAGAGAACAACTTCAAGTACATTATCTCAATGCCAATTCCCAAATTTAGTTAATTGCTGATTGTTCCTCACTTGTAAAACTGCACATGCTGGAGGTCAGGAAAAATGCAAAGAACTTTGCTGTTAATGTTGACTGCATGCCATATTCATCCCATATTCCATAAATAACATTTATTTTGCATTGTGTAATACCATATGAAAATCAGTAAGAAATTGTAGAAAATTTTTTAGTTTGTTGATATAAGCCATAAAACATGATATGACACAGCATGAATAATAGAAAAACATTAAAATAAAATGATATACCACTGTCAGATTGTCTTGCACAGGACTATACAATAAAGCCAACATGGCAGGAAAATATAAAAGTGCACAAGCAAGAATACTTGTGCAATATGGAACATCTAGATTTTCAACATGTGAATGCCACACATGTAATTTGTGTGGGAATGATGCCACAGTATGCATTTCTGAATCCATAGCATATTAAGGAATTGCACAAACTGTTTACAACTTGTTTAGTTCTAGTCCACAGTGATAGGAAATCTTGAGAAATTTTTTTTCTCATGGCATGTTTAACACACAGTGATCAGACTACATTGAAAGTATAAAGCCCTTTGTAGCCCACCTGCCATGCATCAAATTAGCATTAGAAAATCTCTAGGAATTGAACCTAATTGCCAAAACAAGAACAGATATTAATGGAGCTTTGTCTCACATCCTTCATTTGTCTGAATAATTTCTGTTGTATGGTACAGAGTATTAGTTCCAATTGATATCCCTAACAAGGTTAACCAGTCCAGAAATGCAACACTATGTTGAAGTGTCCAACTTAAAAAGCTTGATTTCAGAACTGACAAATCTTTGGAAAAAGTGGAAAAGTATGTGGAGTGAAGTTAAGCATTTATGCACATAAGCAAGACTCTCTGGAACTTCTCTGGAACTTGAGATGAAGCAAAACACAAAAGAGGTTCCATAATGATGGTGCTATAGAAAAAGGAGATTTGTCAAAACAAGATGAAGTGGATGAATTCTCTGAGGAAACATATTTCAGAAAGTCTGCTGTCTTCTTTGTAATATTGGATATTTTGTGGACTGACTGTTCATTTCAATGCTGCAGTGAACATTTCTGAGAAGTTCAGCTTCTTCTGGAAATACCTATCAATTCCTCAAAATGAACTAAAAGAAAAATCAAAATTACTGGCAGATCAATATTCCACTGATACTGATGGAGATAAGTCATTTTCCATCAGTTCATCAAGCAAATTTGGGATGAAAGTCTACTGAATCCACCCATTGGAACTACGGGATTGCTTGAAAAGATACAAGCTGGGTGATCATTTTTTATGCTTGCTCATAACTGTTATTAAAACAGGCAAAACTCTCCATACAGTAGTGCCACCCAGTGCCAAACAGAGTAATCAATAGATGCCAGAAGGCTTGTGCATAAAATTCCTATCTAGTGCCTACTCATCCAATAACCCCAGACTAGTTTCTGGCTTGTGGCCTTTGCCAGTGAGGAGCCTTGGATCTGTGTGCAGTGCTCTCAGATCCAAGGCTCCTCACTGACGAATGCCACAAGCCAGAAACTAGTCTGGGATATTGGATGAGTAGGCACTAGATGGAAATTTTAGGCACAATCCTTCTGGCATCCATTGATTACTCTGGCTTGCAAATGAATGGCACATTTGTATGGAGAGTTTTGCCTGTTTTAATATATATTGTTTTATTTTGTTAAATTTATACGGCATAGAGATTTTTAACTTGGCTTTATGTAAATATTCAGACAGAAAAATATATTATTACGCTACTAAAAAAAGAAGGTTATAATGTACAATAATAATTTTATAATGAATAAACAAATGTTAAAACATTTAACAAATAAACAGATTTGGGTTTGAAATACCAAAGAATTTATTTGAAGCTAAGTACTATCAATACTATATAATATCATAATCATAGCATAGTAAAATAGAGAGAGAGATGTCATTTATAAATAAAGTAATGTAAATGTTGAATAAAAAATTGGATTGAGATCAAAATGAATATTTAAAGATGAATTTAATGCTAATGAGGAGGGCGCTATAAGCACCATTTTTTTAGAAAGAAGGGTGCTGGAGTCTTTTTTATTGTTGACATATATATCTTTGGTAATTGATGATGCCTCATTAACCTTTCTCTTTCAATCATCGCACTCTGAACAAACGATGTGGCTGTGGAAAGATCAAAGTTATGACCAGACAACAATTTATGATCGAGGAGAAAAGAAAAATATTCAGTTCTTTTCCTAGCACAGGTTTTCAACATTAAAAAAGTGCATGAGAAAAAAATAAAAATTATAAAAGATAAGTATATACTCCCAAATTTAAGGGAAAAGAATAGCTTATCCTATATGATTGAGTATTTTTCAAAGAAATCTTTGTTCAACTAAATTTCTATCTATTGGCTTTATATTGCCATTAATTGCCAACAACACTCCAAAAAACTATTATATATAGAATTTTATTTAAACCCACAAAAATTTATTATAATTAAATTTAATATATATATATATATGTGTGTGTGTGCGTGTGCGTGCGCGCAAATATGTTTGTATGTGTTCACTGAAATTGAGAATATAAAGGCTTTCATTGTTCTTTGATGGATTACTTATGTCAAAAAAATTATTCTATATATTTTTAATTTGTAAATTTATTACTATTATTTACTAGTTAATACGGAGATTTTGCAGCTATTGTTTTCATTGCAATGTAATTTTTTTAATATTTTCAAAAGTCAAATGTGATTTTTTGGAATTTTCTTTATTTCTAAACAAAAATATCTAACAAATAAAGTCAGTCAAATTTATTATATTCTGATAATATGGATGGGTGAAGAGTTAGAGGATGGAGCTTGTCCATTAAAGTTTGAAGATTGCTCTCTTAATATAATCTGAGCACTGTTTATATATGTGTGGTGGAGATGATAATCTGGACTAAGTGACGAGTGCTGGTTCAGCACGAAATACATATATTGGAGATCATTTATCTTTTTTCACATTATTTGATCATATTATAAGATGGAGTGGATAGCTATAGGGAGCTTGAAAGTCTGAGTTCAAATCCCTTCTAATTATAATCTGATAAATAAAAATGGTTTAATATTAGAATTAACATTGAAAGTTTACAGACAGGGAAAACAATTACAATTGTCACAATGGTTAGAAAAGTGTGAGAGGGTTAATTTAAATGAAATTGGTCGAGGAACCTCTAACTTTTTAATTTTTAAACCACTAAACATCACATGATCACCATCTCTATACTAGCACATAATTGTTGTAAACAAAGACAAAACTCTCCATACAGTAACGCCACCCTGTGCCAAACAGAATAATCAATGGATGCCAGAAGGCTTGTGCATAAAATCCCTATCTAGTGCCTACTCATCCAATATCCCCAGACTAGTTTCTGGCTTGTGGCCATCATCAGTGAGTGGCTGCTGGAGAGTTGCATTAGATCCTAAGATCTAGGTGCAGTGCTCTCAGATCCAAGGCTCCTCACTGATGATGGCCACAAGCCAGAAACTAGTCTGGGAATATTGGATGAGTAGGCACTAGATAGGGATTTTATGCACAAGCCTTCTGGCATCCATTGATTACTCTGTTTGGCACAGGGTGGCATTACTGTATGGAGAGTTTTGCCTTTGTTTTTAATTTTTCACTAGTTCCACTATGATAAGCTGCTTAGGCATTTTTTTTAGTAACAATTTATCATTTCTCTGTTGAACCATATATATATATAAATTTATATTTCAATGGTAAACATTGAATTACAACATGATTTGTTTGTGAGGTCAATTATTTTTGTATTCCATGATTTTAAAAAAACAACAATCATTTCCCCCCCTTTTTTTTCCCATATGTCATAGCATCGTCTGGGAGGCGAACCCACAACTGTCTGCAACCAACTACTTGCTTGGAAGGTGGCTGCGATGACACATTGATCAAAAATTATTCAGTATAATACTGAAAAAATGAGATTCATAATATTTCTTTTTTTTTAATGTTCAATCTACTTTTTCTTATATGGAATCTAGATTTATTTATTTTTACCTTTTAATCTTATTTTTCCCCTCTAAGTTCACATCCTTGTTTCTCTTTTGTCTTCATTATTTTTTTATATTGTTTGTTTGGGAATTATATTTAACATCGTATTTTTCTTTGAGTCTTTCATTTTAATCAAGTATATCAGATTAAGTGAGTGTATATGTAATACCTTTCTGAAACTGCTGTTTAAATTCTTGTGTCCTTGTAGTTTATTGAATTATTTTTCAGTAGTAATCTATTATATAATATTTAATAAATATTAATTTCATGTTCCTTATATCATTCAATATAATAATCATTAAAACAAATAGCTTTTCTGTATATGCCATTTTATTTGTTTACTTTAAAAAATTATCAAATGGCTTTATTACTCAAAACAGAGCCAACCCAAGAGCAGGGTGACTGCACAAAGCCTACCCTTATCAAGCCCTGTTCCTCCTGCATAATCTACATTTTCTGTGAAAATCAAAAAAATAAAATGTTTTATCACTGGCAAATATAACTATTTGTTTTTTTTCCAAAACTCTGTAATTTGACCTACAATGACTATCAGGTACTGATATAGAGTGTGCTCTCTGCCATTTTAAATTCTAAGGAGGACTCAAAACCATCACTGACAGATCCAAGAGACCCCATGTGGATTCTTCAATGTCATTTATCACTTGGATCTGTTAGCAATGGTGTTGAACAGTTCTTAGAATTCAAAATGGTGGAGAACACACTCTATATCAGCACCAAGTATCCATATGTGATGTAAACAATTATAGATGCACTAGTTGTGTGGTGGAGTAGATTTTTCGGCTAAATACAACATTTATAGCTAAATATTTTACTATATTTTTTCTGGCCATGTTAATGCAAATCACACAAGTCAAGAATTCCATTCACTTCATTATCAATTTTGTGGATTGAATTAGAATTTGCAAATATATATATATAATGCTGACAATAACAGATTCTCAATAAAACATTCGAAAAAACAGAATATGTATATATTTGCATTACCTGTATTTTATCTTCACAAATATTGATTCATTAACATTTCACAAAATCGTATTCATAATTTAGAAATAATTATAAGTAATTATTTATATAAGTACTAATATGTGCAATTTTATGGTATGAATATTTGAGTAAACAAAATAAAAAATATATAATGTAGTAAATTATATTTTATTTTCTTGAATGCTTTGTTTTTTAGTGAATTTTCAATAGATAAAAATTTTAATGGAGGCAATCGTTCTAGAGCTGATTTATATATCTGCAAATAAGATAATGATCTTTGGGAATATTTAAGAGTTTTTTATAATTGTAATATTCCCCCCCCCCGCACGAAAACATAATTACAGGCCCCGCTTTTTTTTGATTCAGCCCTGGTTCAGAAGTTCATAAATAGTTCAAGCGCTGGAAGTACCGACTAGAATTGATCTGAAGATCTTAGATCCAGGGTGAAACCCCTGAATATAAAAGAATTAAAACGGCAGACTCAAAGATTTTACACACATTTAACGGAAACATCTCACTTGTTTATAAAAGAAGTATATAAACCAAAGGCAAAACTTCCCATACAGTAGTGCCACCCTGTGCCAAACAGAGTAATCAATGGATGCCAGAAGGCTTGTGCATAAAATCCCTATCTAGTGCCTACTCATCCAATATCCCCAGACTAGTTTCTGGCTTGTGGCCATTATCAGTGAGGAGCCTTGCTTTTATCCTAACAATTTATAATTGAATCATACTTTTAAAAATGACTTTTAAATACTTTTTTGTTACCAAAATCAAGCTTGAATGCATGCATTATTGGGTAATCTCAAATACATTAAATAATAGAGAATTGATTAAAAGATGAATTTCTGCACGCAAAAACTTCCAAATTTTTGTTTAATCTTGCATTTATGGATTGCTAACATTTTTATACTTTCACATTAATGTTATCATTAATATAAAAGTTAAATAAATGAAGAAAAGATAATATAAATAAAACATTTCAATAAAAAGTTTATTATTATTATTTAACAGAAAAATTAATAAATAAATTAGAATGTAAATATTTTATATATATAGCAATAATAATGACTATTTGAGCTGAAATCTTTAAAATGCAAATTTTTAATAACACTTAAATCAAACAGTTACCATACGACCCAAAATAATTTTCTCCCTAGTTGTTATCTTATAATTCTCTATTAAGGCTTAATATATAGGGGATATTTTGAGCTTAGACTTTCACACGACCGTCAACTCTCCACACTATCTCAACACTTGACCACATATATGTCTAAAAGTTAAATACTCACCAATATTCGTATTTCGTGCTAAACCAGCACTCATCAGTTGGTCCAGATTATCATCTCTACACATATATACAATAAGTGCTCAGATTTATATTAAGATATCCAATCTTTATACTTTAATGGACAGAGTTCAATCCACTCCACCCTCCAACTCTTCAGCCATCCATCCTATTAAAAATCTGATGATGGAACGCTTAAAGTCCACACTAACGCTGACATTCTCATCATGCCCAGATTGACAATAAGTCACTCTGACCCCTCATGTACAGGACATAATTCATTTAAGTACATATACGAGGGCTGGGTAGACATCTAACATATGTACCTGTACAAACAATGTTAGATATTAAATAGTAGCTTGAATGTCTGCCCAGCCCTCATATATATGTCCTGTAGATAAGGGCTCAGAGTGACTTATGGTCAATCTTGGTGTGACAAGAATGTTGGCCTCAGTGTGGGCTTTCAGTGTTTCATCATCAAACTGTCAATAGGATGGATGGCTGAAGAGTTAGTTGGAGGGTAGAATGGATTGAAGCCTGTCCATTAAAGTATGAAGATAGGCTATATTAATATAAATCTGAGCACTTATTGTACATATGTGTAGAGATGATAATCTGGATCAACTGATGAGAGCTGGTTTAACACGAAATATGTATTTTGGTGATTATTTATCTTTTAGACATATATGTGGTCAAGGGTATCAGTGGTATGAGATAGTGTGGAGAGTTGAAAATAAAGTCTGAGCTCAAAATA
Source organism: Epiperipatus broadwayi (assembly GCA_028023455.1). Lineage (NCBI taxonomy): Eukaryota > Metazoa > Onychophora > Udeonychophora > Euonychophora > Peripatidae > Epiperipatus > Epiperipatus broadwayi. Next base: position 53,561 of record JAQFVV010012889.1, on the reverse strand, counting down.
TCTCCTATATATTACATTGTTTGTACAGGTATATATATATATATATATATATTATATATATATATATATATATATATAGCCTGTATATTAAATATTAAGGCTTAAAATAAAAAAATTTCAAACCCCCTCCCCTTCATTGCCTCTTAGTTATAATCAACAATCCTGTCAGGTAAATTCTTTATAATTCTATTATTCTTAATTAAATCATTAAAAAAAAAAATTATAAGTAAAAACTTGCTAAAAAACAAACAAACAAACAAAAGCAATCTTTACTATTTTTATTTTATAGTAATAATATTAGAACACACCAATACATATAATTTCCAAACTCCAAAGTAGTCTTTTTCATTTTATTTTCCTGTAGTTACTAATATAAACTTTCCCTATGGATCATATTTTGTAAACAGTGACTTAAATATCAGATGTGAGCAAATCATTTCTTTATAATGAAATAATCTTGTATAAAAAGATTATTTTCAATCAGGATGCTTCTCTATAAGGAGATTATAAGTTTAGCAAGAGGTTAAGATTAGGGTTATTTAGCATAAATAAAGAGATAAATCTCTGCCAAATCTCAAAATACATCCCCTTCGTCTATATGCTTCATTTATAATATATTTTATAAGCTCAATATACTTAAAATGATTACAAAATATAATTCCTAGATCAGGTACAACTTCTTTGTATATAATAACATTTTCCTCAATCTTATAATGATAAACAGATCTATCTGTTTTATTGATTTAAGAGACAATGCATGTTTTACTTATACTGTACTTATTTTTGTATTGTTATGTTTGTATCATTCTTTGAAATAAACAATATATGATCATCGTATGTGCTAACCCTTTCAAATAAGTTGCAGTCATCTGCATAGGTAAGTATCATACTTTTTTCATGTTTTGATCAAGATCACACATGAAAACATTAAAAAGTAAAGGTGCTAATATTCCACCCTGAGGAACATAAATCTTATTTTTGAATAACATAGAGTTAATTTTATCAATACAAATATAAGAGCATCTACTTTCCAAATAATTAATAAACCATGCAATTAAATGAGAAATAATTCCCACCAGTCTAAGTTTATATATAAAATGATTATGTTCCACATTATCAAATGCCTGTGATATATCAAAATAAATAACATCAAATTGCATCTGTTCAGAAAGAGCATGAGCAATATGATCAGATATTACCATTAAGGCAGTATCAATAGATTTTCCAGGTACAAAACCATGTTGATAATTAGGTAAGACCTTAATCATATCTGTAATAACATTATTATAAATACATCTTTCATAAATCCTAGCAAATGAAGACAATGCTGAGATAGGTCTATAATCACCTGGATTAAATCTATCTTCCTTTTTATAAATAGGCACAATCTTAGAAATTTTAAATATGTCAGGAACACTGCATTTTTCAATAGACAAATTAATTATATAATGTAATAGACTTACCAAACAGTCTGCACAAAACTTAATAATAAAATTAGGAATATTATGTCTCACAGATGATTTACATTTAAGTTTGTTTACAGCATTAAGCATATCAGTAATATTAATTTTATCTACATCAATATTCACACTACTTTTGTTATTTGATTCAATATTAATCATATAACCATAAAAAATATATGAATACATATTTGTGAAATGATTAATTCATTCACAGAATGGTGCATTAAATTATTTTTATAACTCTTATTTCCAACATTATTTAAATTTTTAATATAATTCCAAAACATTTGTAATTTATGTTTAAAACCTTTTTCAATGTTATTTAAATGATTATCAGAATATCTTTTCTAATAAATTTTGTAAAAGTACACAATGCATTAAATTTCTTATATAATTTTTTATCATTGGCTAATTTACATAATCTATGATATTTGTGTCCCTTATTAAGGATATTTATAACTATTATATTGTGAACATCCAACAGAAATATAGTGATCCAACCAATTTTGAATTATATCAATAAACTTATTTGGAGCTTCTTTTGGATCATTTTCTATAAAAATTACACTCCAATCAATATTCTCCAAAGATTTATATAACCATCATCATTGTCATCATCATCATCATCATCATCATCATTATAGTAGTAGTGGTGGTAGTAGTAGTAGTGGTAGTAGTAGTAGTAATAGTGGTGGTAGTGGTAGTAGTGGTAATAGTGGTAGTGGTGGCAGTGGTGGTAGTAGTAGTGGGAGTAGTAGTAGTAATAGTGGTGGTAGTGGTAGAAGTGGTGGTAGTGGTAGTAGTGGTAATAATGGTGGTGGTAGTGGTGGCAATAGTGGTAGTGGTAGTAGTAGTGGTAGTAGTGGTAATAGTGGTAGTGGTAGTAGTGGTAATGGTGGTAGTGGTTAGTGGTGGCAGTGGTGGTAGTGGTAGTAGTGGTAGTAGTAGTGGTAGTAGTGGTAGTGGGGGTGGCAGTGGTGGTGATAGTGGCAGTGGCAGCGGCAATGCCAGTAGCAGCAGTGGTGGTGGTATTAATAATAATAGTAATAATAGCAGTACCAGTAGTAAAGGATTTTTACACAGGTATACAAGCCAGAAAAAAAATCATTTTTCATGGATGAATGTGTTCCTGGAAGTGAAAAATGATTGAAATTTAACAATATAAAATGAAAATGAACATAAAAATTTTTGATATAGCAGAATTAATTTATAGTTTAATAAAAATATTTCTATCTTAAGATTATAATATACTTAATAAACTCAACGCAGAAAGTGAAATCAATTATTAAAATATAAAATAGGATTACCAGTTGATATCCCAAACTTTTAGAAATACTCCACTGTAGCTAAACTGGAAGTTGCAAAATGAACAGATGATATTTCAAATTTTAATGAATTAAATAAAAATAACTAATACTTTTCCAAAAACTGCTGCACATATAGATGATATGAAAAACAATTTATCAGAAAAATTCCACTAAGGCAAGGAAATGTCCAAAAAAGAGAAGAAACATGAAGAACTGAATATCTGGAATTTTATAAAATGATACAAAAATAAATAAGTAATGGTGGCATAATGAAATATTATTGTTAATTGAAATTACAAAAAGTCGCAAAACGATAAAACATTTTAATATTAGAAGGTAAATTATTTCAACAATAAAAAAAAAAGATAGGGGATGTCAGGAATTGTGTAGAAAAGTTCTGTTAAGAATTATAAACAAATAATTGAAAAATTAGTTTCAAGAAATAATAGAAATACCTGCATCATTGATATCTTTAAAAAGAAGAGATGGAAAAATGAAGAAACTGTTGGCAAAATTATATATCAAAATATCTAAATAATAAAGATATAGCAGAGAGTTACAAAATACATTAATGACGCTAATGTTTAAAAAAAGTTGAAATACGTAATACAAGAAATTACAAACCCCTCATACTTCTACCATTTCTATGTGAGGTCTTAACAAAAATCATTACAATTCATCAGCAGAAAACTTTGAACTCTAATCAACCAAAAGAACAAGCTGGATTTTAAAACGATTCTAAAATAGCAAATCACATTTAAGTAATAAGAGAAGTTATAAATAAGACAAATAAATATGTCTTACTGTTTTATTTATATTTGTAGATGATGAAAATATGATTAAAACTTTAGAATATCAAAACATAGGTCTAGAATGTTATAAAATTCTGAGAAATATTTATCACAATAATAACAGTTATTAGAAATTCTAAAAAGATTAGTATTGATTATTTATTTAGCATATGGATTTTTTACTGAAAGCTTAACTAATAATAAAATATCATAAAGAAACTTGCAGATATTCCACTCAGAAAATAGACTCACCAGCGTCTTTATGAAGTTTTTCAATTGTACCATTGAAACTATAGATTTAGTAGTCATTAAGTATGTTGTTCAAAGTTTGGGTTTATTAAAATCATTGTCTGACAAATTTAATTTACGAAGCAGATGAACACACCATCCACATGTCCTGAATCTGTTGATGAAAGTCTGGTTGCAATAAGGGATATCAAACTTTATTGTTGGATCTGAAAAAAGAAATTTGCTTGGAATATCATAAAAATTTAATTTTTATCACTATAATTCTTCAATCATAAATAACATCCAAATAGGGAATCTTGATTTGAGATGAGTCTTAGGTTGTAAAGTTATATCTTGAGTTATAGGCAAATCAAATTTGATCACCAATTTCTAATATCTTAGACCAGGAAAGGCACTCAGAGTAGATGACATATTTCCAGACTTTTTAAAAAATGAAGGATCTAAATACAAATGATAGTTAGCAAAAGATATTCAGTAACATTACTTATGCAAAAACTATATCAAAACGTTCACATAAAAGTCAAATTATAGAAATCTTAAAAGCAAATAAATCTAACAATGATCAAAAAAATATTCTGTATCATTATTATGTACCCCCTACAAACTCTTATATATATTAATGAGAATTTTGTGATAGTTGAGAGTTATCTATCTGGTGAGCAGTCTAGGTTTAGATCAAGAGATATTCCTGTGAAAAAATTTGTTTTAACAACTAATATTAAAAAAAAGTTTTCAAAATAAATTTAAAATGAGTGTAACCTTAAGATTCTGTTTTAAAGAATGGTTTCTTCTAAAGATTTTTGACATTCATAGATACAGAAAAAACATTAATTTATTTGATAAGATGTTCTCCAAGATACAAAATATTATAAAACAATCTTCTAAAAGATTCAATTCTCTCATCTACTTCACTTAATGTATTTATAGATAATCTTCCTGAAATAGAAGATGAGAAATTCATTTATGCCAGTGATATTGCTTTGATTTTTCAAAAGAAATTATTTTCTGAGATAAAAATCTCTCAATAAGGAAATTAAAGATTCAAAACTGAGATCTTTTTTTTCTAAACAACCGGAATCATCTTGTAATATGAATATAATCTTTTGCAGCAGTAGATTGAAACATAGTCCTTTCTCATGGTATTTAGGAATAACCTTGGACCACAGCTTAACTTATTTTCCTCATTTAGCTTTAACTTATTTTTCTTCTCTAGCTAAGGTTATATTAAGTTTAAGGAATAATTTTCTTGGATAGTTAGCTGGTACTATTTGGGTACGAGATACTAATCATTTAAGGGTAGTTTTTAGCACTACCATATTCTTCTAATAAACACTATGCCTGTATTTGGAGAAAAATTTCTCATCACTTATCTTTTGAATACTCAATTAAATGTTATCATAAGAAATATTATTGGTATACTTGAGTCTACCCCTTTTAATGGTTTCCTGTTCTTTCCCATATCAATTTTAATATTTCCATATTTTCAAAATGTTTTACAGTAATTTCACTGAAAATATTTTATTAATTAAAATGAAAAGCTTGGGGCACAAAAATAAATAGTAATTACTCAAGTCATAAAGATGTTGAAGATGGTGTAATTGTTTTTATAAATAATGCTCCAGAGTTTTAGGAAATTTTACAAGAATAATCAAATAAAACAGGTTAAAATAATATTCAATGACTTTAAAAACAAGAAAACAAATATGGATAGTAATGAATATGAAAATGATAAAAATAACATTAATGAGGTTATTAATACAGATGAAAATATAATAGATTAATATAAATAAAAATCTAATTGATTAAATTAATCATTGAACTAAACTTGAATAAAGTGATTTTGATAGAAATAATTGAATATTAAAGAAAATATGCTATGTAAGCCAATAAACATCACATGATCATCATCACTTATGCCTGCTTATAACTGTTATTAAAACAGGCAAACTCACTATACGTATTGCCACACACTGCAAGCTAGGGTAATCAATGGTTGCCAGAAGATATGCATAAATCCTTATCTAGTGCTTACTCATCTAATATCTCCAGACTAGTTTTTGACTTGTGGCCTTCATCAGTGAAGAGGTGTGGATCTGAGAGCACTGTGCCTAGATCTTAGAATCTAATGCAATTCTCCAGCAGCTACCTTTCTATCTCTACTTAACTACAATACCATGAGTCTTAAATTGAAAACATCTTTATTTTTTATCTAAGCTCATTAGCTTATATAGTCACATAGGTCTGAACTCAATTCAATACCTTTACATTTTGATGTCTTTGGTTCTTTAATAACCATAGCAACCAATATCCTATTAGGCAGAATTGGTTTTAAGCCACTGACCTGACAAAGGTCACAAGCCAGAAACTAGTCTGGGGATATTGGATGAGTAGGCACTAGATGCGGATTTTATGTGCAAGCCTTCTGGCATCCATTTATTACTCTAGCTTGCAGTGTGTGGCAATATGTATAGTGAGTTTTACCTGTTTTAATAACAGTTATAAGCAAGCATAAGTAATGGTGGTCATGTGATGTTTATTGGCTTAAAACCAATCCTACTTAATAGGATATTGGTGGCTATGGTTATTAAAGAACCAAAGACACCAAAATGTATAGGTACTGAACTGAGTTCAGACCTATATGACTATATAAGCTAATGAGCTTGGATTGAAAATATTAAGGTATTTTCAATTTAAGACTCATAGTTTTGTCGTTAAGTAGAAATAAAAGATGGCTGCTGGAGGGTTACATTAGATCCAAAGATTTAGGTGCAATACTCTCAGATCCAAGGCTTTTCACTGATGAAGGACACAAGCCAGTAACTAGTCTGGGGATATTGGATGAGTAGGCAAAAAATGGGGATTTTATGCATAAGCCTTCTGGGATCCATTGATTACTCTGGTTGGCACAAGGTGGCACTACTGTATGGAGAGTTTTGCCTGCTTTAGTATGCTATGTATTCAATAAGGAAATTTTTTAATAACTTTTTTAAGTTATGTATAGATAAAAGATTTGAAATTTTAATTGAATATTACAGACGTTTCAGACTACACAATAAAGAATGAAGAGATGGAATAACAACAGAAATTGAAAGCAAAATTTATGGATAAAAAAAATAAAAAGTGCATTGAAACTGGATTAAATGTATTGCTAAATGAAATGGTAATAAATGGACCATTGAATTCTTAATACAGCACTCAAGAGATTGCAAGAGACCTAGAAAAAGATCACGGGTAATAAGAGTGGGTGATATAACAAAGTTTGATGGAGTAGTATGCATAAAAGAAGTTATGGAATGAGAAATTGGATTAAATTTCAACAGATACTCATGTTGCAGTAGCCTTATAATCATAACAATAGTAAAAAATTGTTTGAACTTTGTTAATTTTAGAGCCTGCATCTAAAATTAAATGAAATATTTTCCAATTTTATAATTAAACAAGTCAAAACTCTCCATACAGTAGTGCCACCCTGTGCCAACCAGAGTAATCAATGGATGCCAGAAGGCTTGTGCATAAAATCCCTATCTAGTGCCTACTCATCCAATAACCCCAGACTAGTTTCTGGCTTGTGGCCTTTGCCAGTGAGGAGCCTTGGATCTGTGTGCAGTGCTCTCAGATCCAAGGCTCCTCACTGACGAATGCCACAAGCCAGAAACTAGTCTGGGATATTGGATGAGTAGGCACTAGATAGGTATTTTATGCACAAGCCTTCTGGCATCCATTGATTACTCTGGTTGGCACAGGGTGGCACTACTGTATGGAGAATTTTGCCTTGTTTAATAACAATTATGTGCTAGTATAAAAGATGGTGATCGATAAGAAATAATTAATGATCATAATATGCTTTTATTTAAAAGGGATTGGTATAAACACGTATGTAATACATATATAGTAAAAATTGTAAGGGTTAATACATATATAGAAAAAATTGTAAAGGGTAAATTGATTTAAAAACTAATAATCAACTTTTTTTTTTAAAAAAAAAAAAAGATCAGTAATTTGAGGGGGGAGGGATTGAAAATGGAATACAATCAGGAAGTAGAAAATTTAGCCGCTAACTAAATAAATAAATATGAGGTGAATGAATGAGAAAATTAACTAATACTTTTATTGATAAATCATTTAAAATAAACATTAAATTATTACTTGCAGAAATTTCGACATTATCTAATGAAGATAAAATAAATGATTTAAAAACAGTCAAAATTGTAATTTAAAGTGAATAGTTTTGAAAAATATTTATGATTAATATTTATGAAGATAATTTATAAATACATTATTAATTTTAATAAAATAATACATACATATCAAAGCAAAATTATCAATCCACTTCAGGATAGTCTCAATTTAATTCATTTTTTCCTATCCATATTATAATAGAACGGACTTGCCTTGCATGACGGAATACTTAGTAGGCCATCAAAGTGGGTGAGAAGGAAAAGTTTAAAATTCCTAAAATCCTTAATTCGTGGTCAACTTCAATCTCAAACATAGAAAAATAGGATAAATATGTATGGGAGTTTCTCTTTCCCATCTAATTTCCATTTTGTCCCATGATTCGAGCTCAGGAAGAATATGAATGATATTCTACTTCAGGGTATGATAAGTATGATGAACTGATGATCAAATAAAATAAAACACCAACAATTGAATTTTTTTTAAAATAGTATGTTTAACAATTTTATTTACAAAAAAAAAAAAGTTATTGATTTTGGACATTCATAGTTATTTTTTGATTTATCATATCGATATATATTATTTCAAACCCATTTCTCCGTTTCAAAGAATAACCATTTGATACCCTATAGTACAGTTGATGTTAGATCAAAAAAAGTAATAATAATTATATAATTTTAATAACGTTTATATACTGCTTGCTTGCTAATTTAGAGTCATTGAGATTATTATTGCAAAAAAGAAAATATATGTACATTAGTTAATTATTTTGATCTATAAAGATCTTGATTTTAAGACACCCTCCCACCATAGCTCGTTTTAATAATGATAGTAAAGCTCATTTATACTGAGAGGTTTTAGTCATTCATACCGAAAAATAAATTAAACAAAATTAGTCATCATCATCAACAATTAATTATCAATCCATTGCAGAATGAAGGTCTCTCCAAGCTCAATCCATCTTTTCCTATCTTTAGCTTCTCTTCTCCACATCACCCCTGCACACTTTCTTATCTCATTCATCCATCTTACATGTGGTCTCTTTCTGGGTCTTTTACAATCTCTTGGAATCCAGTTTAAAATTTTAATTGTCCATCTATTATCATCTCTTCTAGCAATATGTCTGGCCCAACTCCACTTCAATCTTTTAATTTTTTCAATGAGGTCAGTAACACCTGTTTGTTGTCTTACTCATACATTGCATTTTCGATCTCTTCTTGTTACTCCCAACATACATCTCTCCATACTTTTTTGAATGGTCTGAAGTCTCTGTATTGCCCTTTTATTAAGTGTCCAAGTCTCAGATCAATAAGTAAGAACAGGTAAAACACATTTATTAAAAACCTTCCTTTTCAAACACATAGGTATATTTCCTTTTAGTATCAAGTTATTTCTACCAAAAGCACTCCAACCAAGTTTAATTCTATGATTCATTTCATCCATTATGTTTCCATCTGTATTAATAATCTGACCAAGGTATTTGTAACTGTTAACTTCTTCTAACTCATCATAATCAATCTTTATTTTCATATTTTGAGAAAATCTATTAAACATTACAAAATTAGTATAGATAAACAAATAACGTTATTTTTTGTATTAGTGAAGGCAATTAATGTTTTACAAGAAAGAATCTTATCTTCCTCTTTAAAGATGATGGCATTTATCTACAAGCAAATGTTGCCTATACCTATATTTTATTTTCAAAAAATAAAAACATAAATGGTAGTGCCACCTCCCCCCTTAAATATTTAAATAATAGATTGACCCATTGCAAAGGAAAGAAATAAGAAAAGTATATGCATGAAATTAGTTGTATGATGTGGATTCTAAAATTATTGCAAGTCCACAAAGGAAAATGTCCTATGAGCATTGAGGATGCCCACATTTTACGATTTATAGTTTGGTTAATTGGATTTGAACACTTTAGAACATTCCTCCTGATGGTACAAATTTCTCTTTTTTATACAGTATCTCTTGGATTGGTAAGATAAAATCCTAACATTTGGGTAATACGTTCGATGTAATCTTCAGCATCGTTGGTGTCTGCAGGTTTAGGTTGAATTTTTTTTCTTTTGAAATTATAGATCCATAGTTGACAACTCTTCTTCAGAAAGTCACTTTATATTTAGCCATGCATTGTTATTTGTACATTTATCTAAATATTTAAATATAGTTTTTGAATTTACTGGATGGCTAAATGTTTTTCTCTTGAAAATCTCAGGTTAAAATTGATATGGTTCTTCAGTTAGTGATTTCAAGATATTTTCAAAATAATGAATAGATTTAAAAATTTATTGCTGGATGTTCTAGCTTGAATTTCTCAATCGGTCGAATGTAGTTCTGTTTATTTTTATTCATTTTTCAAAATTTTCTTGCTTTATATTTTTGCTTTTGATGTTGTTGATCTTTATTTTTGAACATGAAGATCGATCACAACTTCCACAAAATGGATGTTGATTAGTCAACAGAGTTTTTAAATCTGATTTTTAAGAAAAAAACATCGATTATATTTTTTAATATATGACTTTTTTCTACAGTACAGGCTTTTTCATACCTGCACTCCAATATGTAATATATAAGGGTTTGAACTCAAGACTTTCACACAGACCCTCAACTAACCATGCTATCTCATACTGCTGACACACTTAATCACACATGTCAAAATGTGTGTGATCAAGTGTGTCAGCAATATGAAATATTGTGGATAGTTGAGAATCATGTGAAAGTCTGAGTCCATCATATATATGTTTTGCCGATTACCAAAGCGAGATTGTTCTTTTTAGTGTTAATTTGACTCTTTTAAATAGCGAGTTCAAATTCATGCATTGAATTGATTATTTACTTAATGTTTTAGGATTCATATCTATATGTAAAGGATTAATTTTAAAAAAATTTAATTATTTTTTCTTTCCTTTAAATTTTTATAGTTTTATTGCTTGTGTTTGAATTCGACCATCTTTACTCTTATATTGTTATGGCGCATATGTTGTATAATCATTTATGACAAAGTTGTTAATAAAGATAAATAAATATAAATTTCTTTATAAATTTTATCAGTTTTAAAAGTTTAATTTGATATATGAGTTTTTGTGTGTGTTTGATTTATATATTAGTTATATGAGTAAAAATGTTCGTGGGTATTATTGTTCATTTCGGAAATATTTTATTTGTATTATTTTTACTATATGATGAGGGGATCTAATGGTTTATGTGGGTATGTAAGAAGCAATCTTACAATATCTTTAATTTCTACATCATTCTTTAGAAATTTCCTTATTTCTCACATGTAAACTCTTTGAATTTAGTTTAGGACTTCTAGCAACATGTTGTGCATAGCTTCAATTTAGATTCCCTACTACTTTAATGATATTAGTGATAGCTTTTTGTTCTCTTGCCTGTATATTTTATATTCAATCTCTCCTTGTTAATCCCAACAAACATCTTTTGATATTTTTCTCAGTGTGGTCTACAGTTTTCTTCTGCTAAATATCTAAGTAACAAATGTATAAAAGAATTCTGGTAGAACTTATTTCTTTAAAATCTTGTTTTTTTTTAAGTGCATAATCATATTTCTTCTTAATATTATGCTTCTATATATCATTAATCCAATCAAGGTATTTACATTTTTTTTTCTAATTTATTATCAATCTTCATTTTCTTATTTATGAATAGCCATTGAATATTACTTCAGTATTTTTAGCCTTTTTGTTTAGTTGTACTTTTGTGATTTCATCTGACAGCTCTCATTAAATTTTCTAAATTTATGAAGCATTGTAAGAAAATAATAACCTTATGTGCAAAATTAAAATATGTTAAATATTTTTTATTTATATTACCTTTTCTTTTTAATCCATACGCAAAACTAATGTAAATGTTTATGGAGGAATTATCCTCCATTATCACACTAAAAATTCTTTAGTGGACTATGCCATAGGTTATCAAACTGGGGGTCGTGATCTCTTGAAGGGCCAAGAGCTTGTCTAGAAAAGCCATAAAAATAAATTTCAGAATTTTAAATTAGAAATAGATAAATTGATTTATTCTTATATATAGAAATATATTTTACATTTTGATGTGAAAATTTGCACATCATGCGATGTAGTGTTAATTATCTGTTTATTTTAAAATTTTAAAACAGGAAAAACTCACTACATGTATTGCCACACATATTAGATCCTAAGATCTAGGTGCAGTGCTCTCAGATTCAAGGCTCCTCACTGACGAAGGCCGCAAGCCAGAAACTAGTCTGGGGATATTGGCTGAGTAGGCACTAGGTGGGGATTTTATGCACAAGCCTTCTGGCATCCATTGATAACTCTAGCTTGCTGTGTGTGGCAATACATATAGTGAGTTTTGCCTGTTTTAACAACAGTTATACACAAGCATAAGAAGTTGTGGTCATGTGATGTTTATTGGTTATTTTAAAATTTGTATATGTCCGCACTAAATTGTCTTATTTTCACAGTTTACTAGTCTTGTCTTTGTAATGAGTATCACTCATAATTCATCACTAAAAAGTTAACCTTGAGATAGATAAATGCCTAATAAAAACAATGAATTTATAGAAATCAGTCAGTCAAATGCAGTGAAGGTACCAAAGGAGTCTGAGTCACTGATTACTGTGTTTTTATTTTACCAGAAGTGACAGAACCATTTACATCATTTTCAACATCAAGTGGCAAGAAACAGAAAATGTCATTTAAAAAAAATTGTAAATATTATCCTTTTTATTTTAAATACAGATTTGTATTTTGATATAATGAGCCACACGAACCTATGTGTGTAATCTGCTCAAAACAATTGTCAAATGATTGTATAAATCCTGTAAACCTGTGCAAAAAAGTTTTTTTTAAAAAAAGGCTAAAAAATTAAACTAGTAAACTAGGTTTTTTTCAAAGCATATTAAACTGAGAAAAGCTTAAAATGGAATTCTTATACAAAGTGAGAAATAAGAAAAGCTTAAATTGGAATTTAAAAGCTTATACCCTTAAGACAGTATGCTGAAAATGTTTTTGACATCTGTATAATGAGTTCATAATCATATCAATACTGACATTAAGTGTGGGTGAATGGTATAAATATATATATATATATATATATATATATATATATATATATATATATATATATATATATATATATATATATATATAAAGTAGATTTAGAGAGAATGCAGGATTCTTTTTAGTATTCCAGACATCTTTTACTTTATGTTGTGCATCTTCCATTCTAAGCATACCACATAGGCAGATGTAGATTTAAAGATATAGTATAGAGGATTTGAACTCAGATTTTCAAGCACCCTTCAACTATCCACACTATCTCATACAACTGATACACATGAACATCCACATGTGTGTGTTCATGTGTATCAGTTGTATGAGATAGTGTGGATAGTTGAAGGGTGCTTGAAAATCTGAGTTCAAATCCTCTATACTTACAATTAAGCTCCCAGGTTTGTGAAGAGTGCCTGGTTTTCAAATATTTATTTAAAGATATAGCTAAGTTCATTTTCACTATCTACGAACATGGATCTATGATATGAATTGTTCTTGACTCTGTTATATAGATATTGATTCTGAGCAACTCTTGTTGACAGGCTCTGGAATAGATCACAATGCAATTAGCATGATGCAGGAAATCCTATATACAGTTTTCTCAAATCTTATAAGAATTCCATTTTAAGCTTTTCTTAGTTTATGCTTCCAAGCATTTAATCTGAATTAGAATTGCATAAGAAAAGTCAAAGAGTATAATTGAATTACAAAGCGTATTAAATTAAATGATAAATTAGTAAAAACTTCTTTTGAAATTGATTTATTAATTGCTAAAAAAAAAAAAAAAAACTTATATAATTGGCGAAAATCTCATTTTATAAGCAGCAATAAAAAAATTGAGGAAAACCCATGATTTTGAAATATCAAATCCTTTAAAAAAAATTCCTATATCTGATGATATAATTAAAAGAATCAATAACATATCTATATTATTATCATGAATCAAAGCAAACTCCTATATTTGTCATATAACTTGATGATTCATCTGAAAATATGAATGATGCTAATTCAGTGGTTTTGACAGATATCGATATAATATGAAAATTTATAAAGACGTGCTGTTTTGTACAAATCTCTCTGGCATAACTAAAGGAAGAGATACATTTGAAAAGACGAATAACTTCTTTTTATAGAAAATGGGCCAGAATGAAGAAAGTGTTTTGGGATTCGTACCATATCTGAAATGATTTCAAAGATTTATAGAAGAATTAAAAAAGGTTTGTGTTAAAACAAAATTCGTGCATTGCTTTATTGACAGGAAAACCTAGCATTTCAACATTGGAAGAATTATTTAGTAGAGTCTTTCACAATAGTTAATTATGTAAGAATAATTCCATTCATACAAGACTCTGAATTTTATGCCAAGAGATGAATTATGAGTTTTTCTTCTCAGCAAAAATTCCATATTAACATATCATTTTTCTGATCAAAATTACTCTCTTACCAGTATATTAATTCTAAACACAAAATTGCATACATTTCAAAATAAACTTTCTGCATAGTTAAAAAAAATTTGAGATAATAATAAAGTGTTTGCTTCTCTCCATAAATTTCTGGAAGAAATAACACAATTATCATCAGAAAGAGAGAAAAAAAGAATTAACTATATCATATAAGATGTTATATGCTGGACTATTTCCATCATTTATGAATGAATGTTAAATGTATAGAAAATTTAAGCTTTATTTAAACTTTCCAAATACAAACAACTTGTTAGTAATAACACGCCAATAGACAGTACAGGTTAGTAATTACACAATGTTTCGAGTAGTATTATTCTCCACTTTTCTTGAGGTGTTGCTGGCCTATATGCACAGTGACAATATTCACTTAGAAGTTGAACTCACACCTTCAGATTCTTGAATATCAAATTTAAGGCAAAGCCTTTGACAGAATAGCTCAGTTGGTAGAGCATTTGCCTTAAATTCAATATTCAAGAATCTAAAGGTGCGAGTTTAATTTCTAAGCGAATATTGTCACTGTGCATATAGGCCAGCAACACTTGAAGAAGAGGAGAATAATACTATTTAAAACATTGTGTAATTACTAACCTGTATTGTCTATTTTTGTGTTATTACTAACAAGTTATTTGTATTTGGAAAGTTTAAATAAAGTTTAAATTTTCTATACATTCAACATTCACTCATAAATGATGGAAATAGTCCAACATATCACATCTTAACTATATCATAAATTCAAATTTTTTAAAAATATATTTTCTTAAATGAAAATAAAAAATATGGCTAGATAAAAATGCTATTTGCCTCCATCCCTATAATTTGACAATGACCTATGAATTATTTGAAGAAAAACTAATTGTCTTGAGAGTGGATTCAACCCTTAAATCAGAATTTTGTAATAAGGATTTGCCAGAATTTTGTATCTAGTGACAAAAAGAATATCATTCATTGTTAAACACAGTCTTAACACCCATACATCTTTGTAAAACTTCATTTTCATCACAGTTGGCAACATATCTCATTTGGAATCAGGAGATCCCAGGATCAATTCTGATGTACTCACAGGTCTGGCACCTGAACTTTTCCCTGCACAGTTTGGTGCAGTTGGAAGAGCATATATCTATTTTGGGATCAGGAAATCCTAAGATTGATTTTATCACTTGAAGTTCTGATGCTCAAATATAAACTCCCAAGCAATAAAAAAAAGCCATATGCTTATTTTTAACACTATTTGTTTGTGCACTGGAAACTATAGCAATCTCTTTCAATATTTGATTGACAGTAAAGAAACCCGAGTGCATGATGAAGAATATTAAGTCACAGACATCATATAGTATAAAAGAGAAAATGTGGGAAAATCAGACAATCTACAAAAATTTTCATTGCTTGTAGGATTTTCAACCACTCCTACCTTTTAAACAGCCATTTTGTTTTTCATCAACCTGATAGCAGGCTGAAATTTTAACTAGGCAGATGCCTTATTGGGCATCTGACTTTTATCATTTTTCCAGAGGAGACATGGACTACAACAAAATAACAATAAATAACCATCGATTTAATGTATAAAATTTTTGTTTCAAGAAATTTAATTTGTTATAGTCAACTTCTAATATAAAATAGACAAATTGACTGCTTGAATTATTATCTCATATTAACAAATTGACGGATTTTTTGTCAATTGAATAACAATGATTAATAACTGTTATGTTTTGAAGAATTGTATTTCTAAATTTAAAATAAATTTCTGGACATATTTTTCCATAAGCTATTTTTTTTTTAAAAAATTAATCTCTTCACTACATGAAAGCATATTCGTAAGTCTCAAGAAAATGAATTTGATCTCAAATGCATTTATAAAAGAAAACATATTTTAAATAATAGTATTTTTGTCAAGCATTGGTGGTCGAGAGGTCAGCGACGTCTGCTTTACAAGCGGTAGTTCCGGGTTAGCGAGTTCGCATCCCGGCTGATGCTATGACACATGGGGGAAAAAAATAATAGTATTTTTGAAATCAAATATGCTTCATACAAACTTCTTACCACAGAAACAAATTTTGTTTTAAAAATGAAAATTCGTTTTTGTTAATGGATAATAAACTTTGCTTTATCAGCAATCGATCTTAACGATTACACTAATAAATTAAAGATTAAAAAAATTAATGAATTCTCTTTATATTTGAAATTAATAAAGTGCTGAATGCCAAAAATTTTGGATGAAATAAAATCTGTACCGCTACTTACGACAAAACCAAAACTATGAACGTACATTCAATATCTAAAAATAATTGCATTAAAGATTATCCATGCATAATATATGGATAACATTCAAAAGGATAATAGATTATTAAGATATATTTTAAATGCTACTTATAAATTATGCATCCTTTGAATGAATATAGAATATAATGAACGACCAAGTCATCAGTGATTTTAAAAAAGAATTATCTTTGATTGGTAATCCTTACAATTTCATAGTTTACACTCTTCCAGAATGGATATTTTAAATATGAAATGAATAGTTCCATACATATCCTTTTTACTTTCTACTTTATTAGTTAAATCATATTATAATAAACAGAGCTTCAGTAATTGCTCAACAAGCTTTGTGATAAATGCTTAGCATGAGAAAGCTATCTCTATCAGAAATCACATCCAAAACCCAGACCAATGATTTCATGCTTTGGCACTCCTCAGTGAGGCACTAGTGTAGTTTCAGACACTAGATCTAAAAATACCAACCCAAAGCCAGCATTTATCTAAGAGTTAACCATTCAGTAGAAAATCTGAAATTTTCAGACACTTAAATGTCTTCAAACCCAGCTATCTAACTCAAATCGCTATATGGGACTGAGAGATCTTCAGTCAAACCATACATTAGTAGTCTTCAACCCCAACTATCTAATTTAAATAGCTATATAGAGCTGCAAAATCTTCAGCCAAACCATATACTAGTAGTATTAGCAATATACCATCACTTAAATCCTTTATTGACTATTTACAGTCTTTGCTTTAAGTCTTAAGTGATGTTATATTGCTAAGACTACTAATATATGGTTTGACTGAAGATATTTCAGCCCCATATAGTTATTTGAGTTAGATAGCTGGGTTTGAAGACATTTAAGTGTCTGAAAATTTCAGATTTTCTACTCAATGGTTAACTCTTAGATAAATGCTGGCTTTGGGTTGGTATTTTTAGATCTAGTGCCTGAAACTATCCTAGCTCTTCACTGAGGAGTGTCAAATCATGAAACCATTGGTCTGGCATTTGGGTGTGGTTTCTGATAATTATTTTAAATGCATTCTCTTGCTAATCATTGATCACAAAGCTTGTTGAGCAATTAGCAAAGCTCTTTGTTTATATGTTACAATAAAAAAGAAGTGGGTCATGTGATATATGACTCTATTTTTTTATTTTTTATTGACTATTTATAGTCTTTGCTTTAAGTTTTAAGTGATGTTATATTCCTAAAACTACTATATATGGTTTGGTTGAAGATCTCCCAGCCCCATATAGCTATTTGAGTTAGATAGCTGGGTTTGAAGACATTTAAGTGTCTGAAAATTTCAGATTTTTTACTCAATGGTTCTAACTCTCAGATAAATGCTGGCTTTGGGTTGGTATTTTTAAATCTAGTATCTGGAACTATCCTAGCACCTCACTGAGGAATGCCAAAGCATGAAACCATTAGTCTGGAGTTTGGGTGTAGTTTCTGATAGATATTTTAAATGCTTTCTCTTGCTAAACATTTAACACAAGGCTTGTTGAGCAATTTTATATTTTACAAGCTTAAAAAAAGAAATGGGTCATGTGATATATGACTCGATTTTTTATTTTTCATATTATGTTTTGCAAATGTAAATAAAGACTTTCTCAGATATTTCAGTATTCAGGTAAAATCTAGTATTTTATTTGATATTATGATTAGTGAAAAATTGAAAGGGATTAAATGGAATTTGAGAATTGGATTGTACAAATGTTAATAGTTATTTAACTTATATTAAATGGTTTTTACTAACTAATAATGTTTTATGACTTCTTGATATCTCAAAGTTAAGTGGAGTTAACTATCCTTATGTAGATAATTAAATCTTTAAGAATTATTTTATGTATATCACTCATACTTGTTAGTATTAATTTTTATTATCTAGTGCATGGGGTCCCCAACCCTATACCTGTGGGCACCATGGAGCCCACAGACCATTTTAGGTGTGCCCACCACTATGCAAACACGATAAAAAATTATTTATCTGATACAAATAAATTTAATTTTTAAGATTTCTTATAAATTATTGTATTATATTGTAATCAAATTGTAGGTCATAATATACTTTTACAGTGTAAAAGAGTCTATCATTAACAATATCTAACTATAAATTAACATTGAAAAAATAAATGGTGCCCGCCACTTGGCCGGTATTATAGAATGTGCTCTTAAGTGCAAACAGGTTAGGGACCGCTGATCTAGTGTATAATGAAGCAGCCTAATGATTTAATTGTACTTTCAAGTAAAACCTTTTCAGAAATTAAAGCCTGAAATTTAATCCAAAAAATGATATTATGTCAAGAATTATTAAGCCTGCTGTGGTAAATTATCACTTAGGTCTGCAAAGCAATGCATTATTCTTGCTTATTATAAAAATGTGAAAAATTTTCTCTATTATTTGTAAATGAGGTTTATAAATAATTGATTGGTTCGTAAAATAAACCAATGAAGAACTTTCATAAGACATTAAAATTGTATTATTATAATAATCACTATTCTGCAATATTAAATTGAGGATTATTTTATGAAAGATTAATACAACCTTTTCCTTTAAATGTGATTATCTTCACAACACACCTATGATATAACATTTGACAGATCCTGAGTTCGAATTAATTAGGGAATAGCAGTAATATTTTGTTAATATGTGTTATATCATTTTTATTATTTGTTCTTGTTATTGATTTTTATCTTATTGTTAATTTTAAATATTTCTCTTTATCATTCTTGAATAAACATTGTCATTCCATTTACATTTACTATACCAAAGATCATATTTGAAATATAAATTTACACATAAAAAAAAAACTCTGCTGGATTGAATACATCATTGTTGTAGTAATTCTATCTGAAGTGTAAACTATTATTGAATAAGATGGTGTACATAAAACCTCTTTTACACTATTGTATCTGGAAATACATACACATATGCATTTGTTTAATCCTAAGATAAAATTATTATTTAACCTTTTTATATAATTTTTGCTAGCCATAGTTTCAAAATATAGATTAAAGTATTCTTTAGTTAAAGTTTGAAATTAAGAAACAATTGTTGTAAAGTCAAAATAAGAGTCATAGATCACATGACCCAATTCTCTTAAGCTTGTAAGATATAAACAATGAGGATTGCCAATTCCTCTACAAGCTTTGTGATAAATGCTTAGCCAGAGCCAGCACTTAAAATATCTCTGTCAGGACCCCCCCCCCAAACTCCTGACCATGGTTTCGTGCTTTGGCACTCCTCAGAGTTGTAAAGATTTTGTTGTTAAAGAAAATAAGGGTAAAAGTATACAGATTATTATTATAAAACCCTGAGAAATTATTTTTTTGAATGTTTATGATTTTATTAGAATCTAGAATAATTGCAAATTGAAGTAAAAGAGATTTAGTGTAGATACACTTTCTTTTTCTTTTCTCAATGGGGAATCGCAACCACAAATGTGTTTTGTTATTTTCTTGCTATTTCATGATGGTGGATGATGAATGATGACAAGTGACATTGTTAGATCGAACTAAGAGACTTTCAGATGACAGCTATTTTCACAAAGATATCTATGCTACTAAAAAAATGCTTCTCCACAATGGTTTGGTCATAGGATTATTAATAGGGCTTTTTATATAATAAGTAAAAAGATTTTGGTACTTCAAACATTAAGACTGTTCTGCAATATATAACTGATAAAATTGGTAAAGTTTTAGAGAAAAATAATATCCACACAATTTATACTACATTTAAAAAAATTAATGAAGTATTTCCATGGCCTAAAGACCAAATTTCTTTGGAATGTCATGGTGTATATGAAATTTCATGTGGACTTTGTTTACATTTATACAGTGGACACACCAATTGTAAAATAAACATAAGAAAGAAAGAACACATTTGGCAGTTAAAGAAAAATCTAATTCATCAGCCATTTATTCAAACATTAAATTAACTAAGTAAAACACATATTCTGGCAAAAAATGAACAATATGACCAGAGATTGATAAGGGAAGCTACAGAGATTTTTAAAATGCCCAAGAGCATACATGGAAAGTATGAATTAAAGAAAATTAACAATATTTGGAAAAAGCTATTGGAGGATAAAATATTTTTTTAAAACTTCTCAACCAATAGAATTTGAGAATGAGAAGAAAATAACAAAAGAAAAAAATAACAATTTTAAATCTCATTACACACATTCTTACAATTTGAGAAAGAAGATGCTCCGAGGAAAGTACTTGTTATTGTGATGAAACATCAGCTATTTAGCTATTATATTTTTATTATATGGAAGCTCCTGAAAATAATACTATGAATTCATCATTTATCTGTGAGAATATATATATACATATATTGAAACAAGCACGCTGTTTCACATGTGTATGTATTCTAAACAGCAGATGTATAAAAAAGTCAATCTTATATTTTTTCTAGAAAAATATAGCAAAAAGTTTAGTTTATGATTTTACAAGAAAATCATTATTTTCTATAATTGAGAAAAGAAAATAATAAAGATAAATCATTATTGATTTTATAGTTTTAAATTACAATATAATTTAAATATATCACTCGTATTTATTTAAAGTTGGCATTTATTAAAAAGATTACATTTTTAATTTTTGGAACGATGTTTTCGAATAAAGTGTGATAATAGCTTGAGGAAGTCTTAATAAATTGGAAAACACGAACTAATGCTTATAATCTGTTATCTATCCCACTAAAAGTAGATTGTCCAATCCTTAAGAAGATAGCAAACCAGGTACATTGGGATAGGCTGCTTAATCAATCCAAGAATCAGAATATATATAGTCGAGTTGCAAATTCAGAGCAGATATTTAAAAGGTTTTTTCAAAGCAATTTTTAGGAGATTCTAAAGAAAGTTTTTCAAAGAGTTATTTTTTTTCAAAGAGATATTTTTCAAGTAGATGTTAAAGAAGAATTTTGAAAAAAGATTTTAATTTTAAAAAGATATTAAGAGCAGTTAAAGAACCACTGTTAATAATGGAAAAGGAAAACATTATTAAGGAAATTATAATAATGGAAGGCTAAACCAACAGCTTCATCTCAAGCTATGGTCCTCCAATATTTGCCTGGATAAACATCATACAAAGTAAATTATGCCATTCAACTGAAATCAATGCCCCCTTTTTAATGTAGTCACATCATGGATATGAAGAAAACAACTGGATAAAAATGAAGGTAATAATTTTACAAGATATTCAATATTTATGTGTTTATAAAACAAGACAAAATGTCTTCTTAAACTAAAATTATGAATAAATGTAGCTATATGAAAATACGTTTATTATAAATGAAACTAAAATTATATGTGTTTATAAAAGACAAACAAAACGTCTTTCTTAGAAAAGAAACTAAAATTATGAATAAATGTAGCTATATGAAAATACATTTATTATAAATGAAACTAAAATTACAAATAAATATAGCTACATGAAGATACGTTTATTATTGATAAATTATAAATGAAACTGCTGGTGAATTTATGTATAAAAATATACGTCTGCAGCAGACCAAGTCAATATTTATGCCAGAAGAATTATATGTAAATCATAAATGCTTAACTGCAGATTAATGAGATCTAAATAAAATAATAAAATTTATATGTATGAATATACATCCATATTTCAAATTATAAATGCTATCAGTTATATTCATATATTGCATTCCTCTCTGTGAATTAATTAAATAATTAAAACTGTAAATTATTAAAGAACTTGCATTCTTTAATTCCTATTGTACTATTATTGAATGCACACCAAGAATCAGCTACACAATGGACTGTAAATGAAATATTTATAATTGTGCAAATTCAGTTACACAATGGACTGTAAATAAAATATTTATAATTGTGCAAATTCAGTTACACAATGGACTGTAAATGAAATATTTGTAATTGAGCAAATTCAGTTACACAATGGACTATAAATAAAATGTTCGTTGAATTAACTATATGTGGAATTAAGTGGAACTCCGAAATAAATGCTATCAGTGGTCTTCTTATTCTCTCTGTTGTCTTAATATATCACATTCTTCTCTGTGACTAATTAAATGATTAAAGATGTAAACTGTTAAAGAACTGTTGAGAGAAGGACTTTATTATACTCTCAACAAACTACATTCTTTAAGTCATATAAAAATGTTATTGGAAGTAGGCTGAAGGAACACAATGGACTGTCAATGAAATACTTTGTTTGATGGACATTTATTTAAACCTGTTATTAAATAAAATTATTGTTACTTAAAATTAATTTTAGTTATCCACTTGTTCAATTCTATTTTTTTTTATTGCATCACTCATCATTCAGTGCACTTGTTCATGAGAATCTCATGCCTCCTGAGCTATGTCTGGCATAACTAGACCTAAGTAAGTCAGGTTGTAGT
Organism: Epiperipatus broadwayi; assembly: GCA_028023455.1. Taxonomy (NCBI): domain Eukaryota; kingdom Metazoa; phylum Onychophora; class Udeonychophora; order Euonychophora; family Peripatidae; genus Epiperipatus; species Epiperipatus broadwayi. Next base: position 30,409 of record JAQFVV010012889.1, on the reverse strand, counting down.
GAGATGGAACTCTAGTGGCACCATTTGGAAAACCAAACATATAAATGTCTAGATGCTTCCAGCCTCTATGGTGCTACATCCTCTGATGAGCAGGAAATATTGTTGTAGGGGGGGTTAACATCTGCATTGGGGAATGCCAATCGATAGTTCCTTCCTGCAACATGCTCATCAGGAAATTGTTACAACCGAGGTAATAAAGAGGTTGTATGGTGGTCCAGTTACAATAATATATATATATAAACCATTATAAATCAGTTACAATAATATATATATATAAACCATTAAAATCAGTCAACACTTAGAGAATCCCAATATCAATAACAATCAAATTAACCTCCTTTTAACAGTAATGGTGGAATCCACTTTTATTTATGGTCCAATAAATTCGTATAGACATTAAAGATAGCAATTTGACCACAGAGATTGAAATTATTGATACAAAGAAGTTTAAATAAACCTCCTTAAACAGGTAAATATAGTATGTTTTAAATGCAAATTAATAAATAGTCTTTTATAACATTACAAACTACAATTATAATTTTTAAATTGCACTCAAAGTATTATTTAAATAATAAGTGTAATAATAAATATTAATATGTGCAAATATCTGTGCTATTTTTTCAGATTATAAATATTACCAACAGTTGTCAAAGATAGTAATTAATGAAAATACTAAACTATAAATATTTTTTGATTCAAAACTATAAGTTTTTAAATGTGATCTCTTGATGATAGGGAGTAAAGTGCTACAGTATTTATTTAGATTTAAGATAAGAAAACAAACAACCTTTCATAATTCCTTATAAATAATAGACAATTCCATCAATTAATCAAATATATGTATATTTAAGTACATGTATATTTTCTATACTAAATTTAATGTAATTAGACCGGATTTGAACTCGGATTTTTAAGCTCTATACAGTTATCCATTCCAGCTTATACAATCGACACACATGACTACTTACATTGAAAAAGATAAATGATTTTCAATATATGTTTTTTGTGCATTTTCTAATGTAATTATTTTAATTAATATTACTGTATTTATTATTTATTTTCTTCATTCTCTTGAAAACAATGGATTAACAATTCAGTCCATATTGACATTCAGTTGCTGCTATTATTATTTTAGTTTATATTTGTTTTAAGTATGGAGCCTCTTAACATACTTTAAATAAATAAAAAAATTATATTATGAGGAAAAATATATATTGTTCAATTAGTGTTACAAAATCTCTTTTAATCCACCAAAACCATTAATCATCATTAGTGTTCAACTGAATAATAAAGAATTTTATGATTCTACATTAAAAGTATAAAATTATTTATTTGAAATAATTGTAACAAGATATAACTCAAATTAATATAATTTACTTATTGTTTATGTAAATAATATTTTAATTTGTGAAGCGCAGATAGTTGAAAATTGAAATGAATCGAGATACTGCCAAATCTCCAGCACTATCCATGACATCTGATTGGCTGTCAGTTAAGTGTTGTAATGAGTGCTGGAGATTTGGCAGTATCACGATTTAGTTCAATTTTCAACTATCTACGCTTCGCAAATTAAAATATTATTTACATACTTTACTGCTTGTTATATATTCTAAAAACTACTTCGTAGTAAATCATAGAAATTTCGCATTCTACATTTATGATTTAGACTCAGTGAGTTAATTGTGAAGATATTTAAAGCTTCAAGCTTTCAAATCTAAATGCTTACGACTGGCTTAGATATATAAAAAGAAAAGTAGAGAAAAGGGTGGCCACCCTTTTCTCGTAAAATCTTTGTTGTGTGTTTGGGTTTGGAAGTCATTTGGCAGCTATCCATGACATCTGATTGGCTGTCGGTTAAGTGTTGTAACAAGCACTGGAGATTTGGCAGTATCTCGATTTATTTCAATTTTTGTTGTTTATGGAAATTCCAAACAGGTTCTAACTCTATGATTTTAAATTATAACCTGAAAACTGAAATTCATTTTGTGAATATTTAATATATAGGGGTTTGAACTCAGACTTTCATACAACCCTCAACCATCCATGCTATCTCATACTGCGGATACACTTTATCACACACATGTTGAAAAGATAAATAATCACCAATATTCATATTTCATGCTAAACCATCACTCATCAGTTGGTCCAGATTACCATCTCCCATACATATATACAATCAAAGCTCAGCTTATATTAAGATATCCAATTTTCATACTTTAATGGACAGGCTTCAAAACCACTATATCCCACAACTCTTCAGCTGTCCATTTCATTGAAGATCTGGTGATGGAATGCTCAAAGCCCACCTTAGTGCCAATCTTATCATCCTATCCATGATGACCACAAGTCACTATGATCCCTCACGGACTTATTATTATATACACAAAACTCCAATTCACTAAATAATATTGGCTAAATAAAAGCAATGAAAGAACCTTTAATTTTATGTCCTGTAATGAAATAATAAAAACTTATCTCCATCCTTTGCAAATAAATATATTAAAAAATATTGAATAATCATATTACCATATCATGAATTTACACATATATATGAATATATACATATACAATAGTTCTCTACATCTGTAATCATCTTTTATAAATATTTAAAACGATGAATATTTAAATAAAATTAAATTTTTCTAAAGTCATTCAATACGCATATTGAGCCAAAACTCCTCACTGATGAAGGCCACAAGCCAGAAACTAGTCTGGGGATATTGGATGATTAGGTACTAGATAGGGCTTTTATGCACAAGCCTTCTGGCATCCATTGATTACTCTGGTTGGCACTGAGTGGCACTACTGTATGGAGAGTTTTGCCTGTTTTAATAAAAATCCAACTAGAACACCATCATCACAAACTTCAGGAAAACAATATTCAAACCTATATAGTAAAACATATTTTTTACCATATATGCGTACTTATTATACAGTTTTAATTTAAAAATTGTACAAATGAAAACATCAGTAAAAATAATTAAGAAGACAGCAATCTCATGAACAATTACCCGACAAATAACTTTTTGAAAATTGATTTATGGTGTTACTCATGCAAGCAAGGGTGCATGAAATTTATGAATTTGTGTTTTTTTATTTTTCAAACAATGGGTTAATGAAACTATAGTGATGAATCTGTTGATACTATGAATTGAACAAATAATGAAAGCTTTTTCTTATCAATATCTTAAGTGTTAATCTTCAGACGATCTTATTTCTACACTGATATATATATATATTTCTTAGACATCATTTAGTATATATATATATTGTTTATATATATATTATAGACAAAAGATGTCTATTTAAAAAAATCAAAATGTATCAGTTAATGAAATTATTAAAGTAGAAAATAAGAACTTTAGCATTATCACACACATAAATACTGATAATATTTACTTATTATGAAATAGAATAAATCTGCAAACTGTTTGTGGTGAAATTAACATGGACTCTTGTCAAATTCATAATAGGTGCTTCTTAAGCTTATTTTTAATGATATGTTAATTGAAAAAGAGTATATTTTAACATCGACATCTATAATATTGGCATGCACTGCGCCACCTACATGGGCATTTGAAACAGGGTAGATTATAACAACAATAATTTTACTGTTTTTATTTTATTCACTTGGGTAGTTACTCCAACGTAAGTGTAGGCAAAATGCAATCGCTAAGACATTCTATATGTCATACTTAATTCGTAATTATATCAGCATAATAACTTTTTTAAATTTTTCATTCTCTCTCAATCCTAAATATCTATTTAAATATTTCCTCCTTTTTTTTGCTCTAATTCCTTTCTTAAAAATTTAAAGCACACTTTTTAATTTTCAGTAATTATTCTTTTTTTAAAAAAAAAAAAAACCAAAAAAACATATGCTATAGTTTAATAACTTTTAAAATAAATAATGCGTTTGAAATGTTGGGAAATGTTTATGTATTTTATTCATTATTTCAAACATTAAAATTTTATCTGTAAAATTATATGGAGAAAATATTTAACAGATAATATATGTAGAAAGAGTGAGTGTTATCTCCGATGACAGCGTATATGTACACACATACACCCTTAGATTTTCTTTGTTATTTTAGCGATTATATTAAAGTATCTTTATTCTAAGAACATTTACATAATGCTTTTTTTTCTTCCTACTTTTTTTTCCTGCTTGCTAAAGTCTTTTTATTCTTAATATAAATTATCTGCTTTGTTTATTTGTTACTTTTTAAGAGTACATACAACCTTTCTATAATCAATATGGAAATAAAGTATTGGAGTACATTGTTAAATTAATACAAAGCGGAAATAAATAATCCGAGCTATTAAATTTTTTTAATAATATTTACAGTTTTTCACAATAGATATTCTACCTCGACACAGCCTTGCTAGACATTTTAAAATAAAAAACTGAAATAATTATAGAATAATCAAGTTTTGAGATGACACTTGAGTTGATCCTCACTACCTCATGTAATTTGTTTTCAGTGCTGAGTGCTATTTAATCTTTCTTTTACAAATAAAAAAAAAATCAACATAGTAAAAAATATATTTATATATTTAGAAGTTTGCCTTCCAGCTAATTAAATATTTTGACTTTACCATCCCGCTTAAATAATTTAAGTTGTGGAAAATTTAGCATCATAATGTATACATCCCTGGACCATCATGCGTAATTTACTCAATACAATAAATCCTTGCATATGGAGAGCCAGGGGGTTTCTTTCCCTTTCAAACAATCTTACTACTTTACAATTCTGGACATTGTATCTCCGACACCAGGTGCTAAATTTGAATACTTACTCTAGAAGATAGGGATAAAAAAAATAAAGAAAAAAAGAAGTGAGTAAACTCTTTATTATAGCTTATAATAATGAAAAGGTACGTGTGTGCGGGTATATATATGAAGTACTGTATTCAAATCAAGATCTTATTGCACATATAGCTAATTCTGACTGTATTTAATGCTAAAATAGTTGTTTTTTGACACTATGTACTAGATTTATATTATTTTTTCTTTCCTTATATTTTTTTAATATAGATTTTTTTTCGAGAATAATTTTTATTTTATAAAAGTAATATACGTACTTATTAATTCTTTAATTTCCATTTAATTTAGGTTATTTTTCTTACAAACATTACTATATCTATATTTGTATTAAAACATTATTAAATCGATTTCACTTTAAAATGACATCGCTAACAATTGCCCTAATCGTATTAATAACAGCAAAATTATATTTGGTATCATTAATTTAGGCTTCCATTCTATTTTTCTTTTTTTATTACTTCTGACTAATTGCACTTCATCGAAATCTGAATTCTATTATGTAATATGTGGATATTTTATGGTATATATACACACACGCATTTAAAATGCCCAAATGTTTAACACACAAAAAAAAATATTCCTGAAGTACAATTATTATACTTTATATCTATTATACTTGCCTATAATTAAGAGCTAGCAAACATTGTAGTATGTAATGTGTTTGCCACTTAAAACTTGCCCAAAGACAGATTTACATTTTCCAAATAATCTGTTGCAATAAGATACTGTGGTTAGTGTAAACATTTATCATTTAATACTGTAGATCAATTAATTATGAGACTCGTAACATAACGCTATATTCTAAAATGATTTGATTAGTGGGTATGTATTAATATAAAAGTTTCTGCCTGAAAGTAAGTTGATGTTAAGCATGCATTAGGATTCTACGATCAAGTAACAGTGATTGTTTATGACTGGTGTTTGTTGATTGTTTATGACTGGTGTTTGTTGATTGTTTATGACTGGTGTTTGTTTATTATACTTTAACATTTTATTTCATCATCTCAATTTTATAGTTATATTTTAAATTATAATAAGCTTCTTACACCATTAGAATCAAATGAAACAGTGATGATGATGATGATGATGATGATGATAATAATAATAAAAAAGCATAAGAAATTCATAGTCAAGTTATTAGTAGCCAACTAAACATATCGGAACTATTTATGCAAGATGCTAATTTAGTTAATTATTTTAAAAATGAAAGAATATGAAAAACATTATCACAAACTTGATAACAATAAGGCTTATGATAAAAAAAATTATGATGATAAAATAGTAAATCTCTCAGAATGTTTCCAGGACAACTGTCTCTTGATGTAAATTCTCTTGTTAAATGTGTCAAATTTTAAACTTCTGTAAAAAGCAAAAACTATAAAGCTAGACAACATAGCCTTAGATGATGGTAAATATATATTTAGCTATTTACCTATCTTTCATAACAAAGTAATGAGGTTTTTTTTTTAAATGCTAAAGTAGCCAAATAGATTACCATTCAGAGAATGTGGAAAAAACCCACTATCTCTGCTATAATGCCCATTTATCACATCCACTGTACCAAAATCTGTGGATTTATTTACCTTTAGTTCTAAAATAATATAGTGAATCAAATAGAATTAGTAAAAATTTAATTATTTAATTCACAATGCAATTGTTTGGCACTATGACTGCAATATATCACATAGCATCAGAAATAAATTATAGCTATTCTCTATATAAACAAGCATGTGCTTCAATTATACTTAATCAATTTAAAAACAAAACTGCCTAACTCTATACTAGTTATAAATAAAATGCAAAACTATAAAACAATACAATACTACATAAAGTTCAAAATATTTACCAAAATCCTTACATGACCATGGTTTCATCTACTACAAATATACTTCTCAAGTGAAAATCAAACTAAAGGAACAAATATATATATATATATATACAAACAAACAAATCTTCGCATAATTCATTTCAAACATCATCTTCCCTTAACTTAAAATCAAAAGATGTCTTTATAGGATTAATAACCTCAGATTCAAGACATTTTATCATCAAATAAAGAAGATTTCGATGATAAAACTTCTTGAATCTGAGACTATCATTCTTATGAAGACATACATCTTTTGATATTAAGGGAAGGTGATGTTTGAAATGAATTGTGGGAATATTTGTTTGTTTGTATATATATGTTTGTTCCTTTAGTTTGATTTTCACTTGTCAAGGTCTATTTGTAGTGGATGAAACCATGGTTATGTAAGGATTTTGGTAAATATTTTAGATTTTATCTAGTATTGTATTGTTTTATGGTTTTGCATTTTAATCAATTTAATATGACTTAAATATTGTACCTTTTGATTCCATCTTAATCAAGGTCCCTTAAAAGAAAAGTAAAGAAAGGTTCACAATTTTATTTCAATAATGTATTGTAACAGAATTACCTTTTCGACCATTTGTAAATGTTTTAATTTTACACTTTTACGATCGACACAACTGTCACGTCAAGCATGAAGCCAATATAGTCTCATTATTTAAGTCTATATTCCTGATCAAATACTGAAATTACAAATGTAATATTCCAGTATTATTTTTCCTGATCAGACGTTTCTTGGCTGCTGGATACTTTATTCATAAGAATGATTCAAAGAAACAATCCAGTGCTTGAAATATTTATAAAATTTGCGAGATTTAATGTTACTGCACTATATTGACACATGTACTTTTACTAGAATAAATGTCTACTTAGTATTTTATAAATCCTATGAGTATATCATTATAATTAATATGGTGGAGAAGGAAAGATGAGACATAACGAGCTATTTATAAATAAATACTGTTTAATACAATACATATTTAAGACATAATATTAAAACATAACATAAGAAATTATTAGCCTAATACAAATTACCTTTCATTTAACCATTCACACTAAATAATAATTGTTCGTAATTTATATGTAGATTAGAGTCCTTTGCGTCACATATTATTTGTTATAGAAAACTACTAATTATTTGGTTCATTCAGATTCACATTTTTACAATTGCGTTTAATTTATGTGGTTTTCTGGACATTGATGAGTGAATTGTTACCCATCAGGTGGATTACTCTACTTCTTTTGGAGAGATGGAAATTCTTGGGATTCGGCTGGATTCTTTCTTGCATATCACTTAGGTTGTATTCTTGTGGCTTCAATGACAGGGAAGGCGAACCATCAGGCAGGTGCTATCTCTACTATTACTTCATGTGGAAGATGACTTTACACCCAAGGCGAGCGTGGGTCAACTGGCGTCTGTTTGTGACCCCTTAGCCCTGCATTCTCGATGTTTCAACTTCTTGGTACATTTTTGTTCATATATAAAACACAGCTCTCAAACTACTCTGTCTTTCAGCTTAGCAGACTCAAGAAGAACTTCTCAACATGGCTTCTTTCCTTTCCAACTTCTTACTTAATTGTCTCAGAATTCTTTTCTTATCTTCTTGATTGTTTCTTGGAATGTCATTAATTACATTTCACACCTTTATTTTACTTTCATAAAATACTTAAAATTTTCTTCTTGTTTTTTTATTTTTTTATTTTTTTATTTTATTTACTTCCATGATATTTCCATTTCTTTTTAATAAAATAATTTTCTTATTTACACACTCTTTCTTTCCTTCACATAGCCATACATATATCTCATGCATTCACATGTGTAGTTTGAAGAGATGATCTTTATCTTTTTTTATAAATCTATTTATTTTTATTTATAATTGCGACTGAAATTTATGATTGCTAATTCTACAATCATTAACCCCTTTTTTATTTACTTTTCCCTTTAAGACTTAATCATCAACTTCGATGATCCTATTTTAATATTCCCTTAACTTTACTATTTTTAAATTTTTTTTTAAAAAAGTTGACATTGGAAGGTGAAAGATAAGGATCTTGGTTGCTTACCTTCCTTCACTTTTTTTAATTACCATGATTGCTTCTGCTTTTAATTGCATTCCTCAACCACCATTTTGATTTTTTAATTGACACTATCTTAACATAAATTTATTTTATTTTCTAAATTTATTCTATAAATTAGTTTACATATAAAACTCACATTTAATATTATGCGATATATTAAATGTACACATGTGTGATCACAGTATGTGTGATCATCACAGTATAATAATTAAAAAAGCAAGTCATATATAATGTGACATTACTTTTAACAAGCTTGTAGTTACAAAAATGCACACAGAGAGTGTACCAATAGCTCAATCAAGGTGTTTGATAATGAAGAGAGAGTGTGTAATAGTGATCATAACTTTATTGTAATAGAAATGGTTAGTAATGTGATGGAGGATAGAAATAAAGGTAGAAATAATAGTGAAAGATGTGGATGGAGAGTGAATGATAAGAATAAGTTGGAAGAGTATAAAATAAAAGTTGAAGAAACCATGGAGCAGTTGGTTGGGGATGAGTATAAGGACTGGTGTGGTGAAGTAGAAAAAGTGGCAAATAGGGTTTTACTCGAGAATATGAAGAAGAATAAAAATAATAAAAAAATGAGAGTTAGTAAAAGTGTAAAAGAGAGGAAAAAAGCATACAGAGAATATAAGTGTGCTATTAAGAATAAAGAAAGTGAAAATGATATTAATGCTAAATGGGGAAAGTACTTGGAAAAGAAGAAGCTAGCTAAAATGGATAATTATAGAGAGAGGATGAAGTTAAATAATAAATTGTTGGAGGATATTAATAAAAGTGGAAGAGATGGGAGTAAAAAATTTTGGAATTACATTAAAAGGAGAAATGTAGGGGAAAGAGAGATAGTATTAATAGATGATGAGGGAATAGAATGTAGCTCTAGAGGCGAGCTAGAGAAAATCTTAAATAGATATGTAATGGATATAGAAAAGATGTTAGATGTGAAGGAATTAGTGATAGAAAACATGAAAGCAGTTAGTAGTGGGAATATTAGGTTCACAAAAAATGAATTGAATGAGGCAGGAAAGAGATTGAAAAGTGAAAAGGCGAGAGGTTTAGATGGATGGGCAGCAGAAATGGTAATGAATTTAGGGCATAGAGCAAAAGCAAAGTTATTATCATGTTTTAATAAGATGGCACAGAAGACAGTTTTTCCAGGTAGTTGGAGTAATACAAGAATAAGATTATTATTTAAAGGAAAGGGTAAGGATCATAGAAAGTTAAATAATTATAGACCGATAGCAGTAACATCAGTTTTATATAAAGTTTTCGCATATATGGTAGGTGGAAGAGTTGTAAAATGGATGGAAGAGAATAATGTAGTGGGGGAAATGCAAGGAGATTTTAGGTCAGATAGGCGTATAGGAGATAGTTTGTTTGTAGTTACACAACTTATGGAGATGAGTAGGAATTCAGGTAGATTGTTATATATGAGTTTTATAGATATAGAGAAAGCATATGATAGAGTAAATAGAAATAGATTATGGGTAAGATTAGCCAATTTGGGAATGGATGAAGCTATAGTAAATATTATTAAGAAATTATATGAAAATAATTATTATACTTACCAATTAGGGGATATAGAATCAGTTAAAGTTAAAAATGGAGTGGGATTAAGGCAAGGATGCCCTATGTCACCGATTTTGTTTTTGTTGTTTTTGAGTGAAATGGAAAAAGCAATAGAAAGACTAGGAAGAGGGGTAGAGATACCATTAATAGGTGCCAAAGGAGTATATACTTTGTCCGGTCTTTTTTTTTTTGCAGATGATATCTTTTTATGTGCAGAAAGAAGAGAAGATATGGATATTATGTTGAGGACATGTGCAAGGGTGGGTAAAGAGATGGGGATTAAATCTAGTGAAGAAAAATCAAATATAATGATGGTTAATACTGGGGAAAGAGAGGATGTAGTTTTTTTATTGGGGGATAAAAAGTTAAGTGTGGTGGATAGATATAGGTATTTGGGAATCATCTTATGTAATCAGGAAAATTGCTTGGTTGAATGGGAGAAAAAATTGGTAAATGAAGCAAAGAAAAGAAAAGGTTTGGTAAAGAAACTAACAGTATTTTCATATAATAAATATGATGTAGTTAGAATTGTATGGAAGGGAGTTGCAGTAGCAGGGTTAACATATGGTAATGATGCATTATGTGTTAGTAAAAGGATTTTAGATTATTTAGAGAAAGTACAAAGGGAAGTAGGAAGACATGCATTAGATGCAGAGATGTGGACAGCAAAGGAGGCAATTCAAGGAGAAATGGGATGGTCAAGTTTCTATATGAGAGATGCAAAAAGTAAAATGAAAATGTTTGGTAGGTTGCAGTTTATGGATAGTAAAAGAATAGCCAAAATAGTGTTTAATTGGGTTATGAGTAAAGGGAAGGTAACAAGATGGGTGAGAAAGGTAAGATTTGGATAAAGAATTTATATCGTATACTTGTATAAAAGGTAGGGTGATTGTGTTAGGAGGATTGTTGAGTGTTATAGTGGTAAGGAATGGGATAAAAGAATAGAAGCATTAATAAAAAATAGGGAGTTGGAGAGATGGAGAAGTAGTATGGAGGGTAAGAAGAGTTTAAATATATATAGAAGTAAACGGAATATTGGAAGCGAGTTAATTTATGATAATAGTAAGGAAAGTAGTTTATTGTTTAAGGCTCGAACGGGATCTTTAGCAACAAGAGAATATACATGTAAATGGAAAACTATGGGTGATTTAGCGTGCAAATTGTGTAAGGAAGGTATAGAAAATATTAGGCATCTGTTGATTGAATGTAAATGCTTGAAAGCAGAAAGGGTACACATAATGAAGTTATGGGAGAATAGGTATGAACAAAGTGACAATACAGAAAGTGAGTTAGTAGTTTTTATGCTGGGTTTGCGAAAAGATAAGAGGGATTTTGATTTAAAGGCCATAGAGTTGACAAAGATTATGTTGTGGAAATGGGATGGGGCAGAATATGGGAAGACTTAAGAGTGGGGAATGGAAAATAAAGTGGCTAACAGGTTTATCTGGGCATAGTTTCTGAGATATTCTTGACTTCGTTTAAGGAGAAGCCAAATAGATCACATCACATCATCACATCACATCTTAATTTATAAGTGTGGTATGAGAAAATATTTAAAATCTCTATCCAAACCATTCCTATCTGCAGATCAACTTGGTTTCGAGCTTATGGCTCACGCATACGTATATTTAAGTAGAAACTCTGAAATTTTCGGACATGAAAATGTCTTTAAATCCAGCTATCTAACTTAAATAGCTATATGGGACTGGACTAAATTCAGATCTACCATATTTTGATAGCCTCAGCATAGCCAAAGCCTTAAAAGTAATGTCACATTATATATGACTTGCTTTTTTAATTATTATAATTTTACCTTTAAGGCTTTGGCTATGCTGAGGCTATTAAAATATGGTAGATCTGAATTTAGTTCAGTCCCATATAGCTATTTAAGTTAGATAGCTGGATTTAAAGACATTTTCATGTCCGAAAATTTCAGAGTTTTTACTTAAATATACATATGAAATAAGTGCTGGTTTTTTTGAGTTGATATTTTAGGTCTAGTGTCCGAATACTCTAACACTTCACTGATGTAAGCCATAAGCTCGAAACCAAGTTGGTCTGGAGATAGGAGTGTTTTGGATAGAGATTTTAAATATTTTCTCATACCGCACTTATAAATTAAGAGCTTGATTGAGCTATTGGTAAACTCTCTGTGTGCATTTTTGTAACTACAAGCTTGTTAAAAGTAAATGTGATTTGCTTTTTTAATTATTATAATTTTACCTTTAAGGCTTTGGCTATGCTGAGGCTATTAAAATATGATAGATCTGAATTTAGTTCAGTCCCATATAGCTATTTAAGTTAGATAGCTGGATTTAAAGACATTTTCATGTCCGAAAATTTCAGAGTTTCTACTTAAATACACGTATGAAATAAGTGCTGGTTTTTTGAGTTGATATTTTAGGTCTAGTGTCCGAATACTCTAGGTCTTCACTGACGTGAGCCATAAGCTCGAAACCAAGTTGGTCTGGAGATAGGGGTGTTTTGGATAGAGATTTTAAATATTTTCTTATACCACACTTATAAATTAAGAGCTTGATTTAGCTATTGGTATGCTCTCTGTGTTCAATAATGTCTTCATATATAAATGTAATTTTTTTTAAAATATTAATGCTGAAATTAATTACTTAATAAATCTGAAATTTATCTCTACTAAATATATCTTGAGTTATTCTGTTTTTTCTGTAAATTTAATCTAGTTTTTAACAAGTATAAATATATTGAATTTTAGAAGCATCATTTTATAGAGGACTGAAAAAAATAAATGGTGATACTTATTATCTTTAAAACGTGTGTGTGCGTGTGTGTGTGTGTGTAATGTTGAAATTTCATTGGATGCTTAAAATGGCCATAAAAATAATTTAAAATTATTAATTACAAAAACAAAACAAAAAATAATGTATTTTATTTTTACTTTATTCAATATTCAAATGAAGATTCATTTTATTTAAATCTTTAGAAATAAGAGCAATAACTAATCTAATCATTCTACTACAGAGTCACCTATGCAAGCAAATGTTTAACAATATTATCCAGATCCACAAATTAGTTCATCTATTCAGTAAAAAGCACTGGATTACACATACTTAGCAATCATGATTATTTAAAATTACTAAGGTTTTTAATTTAAGGTGCATTACATAGATTTGACACTAACAACTATATATATACTAACCATAGGTATTTTTAATTCCATGACAAAAGGATGTTACTAGGGAGTACTAAGAATAACCCCAACAAAATTCTCTAGTGGGTGATTACACTATAGTACATGCTTCTGCCATTAAATGTCTATTATTCTGCCAACCAATAACATCTAGTAAAATCTAGGTGCCATGCAGTACATTTTTTTGTTAAATGTGTCTTATTTGTCGACTTTTGTGATGGCTGAAATGTTAAAACAATGTTAAATTATGTTTTCTGTTAAGGAAAATAGCAGAGAAAATAGTTGTAATGTTTGAATCAGCTTAGAAATGTGGTTTAATGGAAGAATTCAAATTCACTATGCTTCTAAAAACATATAAGTGAAGTCTATTAGCAAGACAATGTTAATTTTTTTTTTACACAAATGCCATTTTTCATTCAGAATTTGTTTGTAACAGTCAGGCATTTTAGTTATAAGTTCTGAAATTATTGCATGATGTAGTAGATTGAAAATATCCTGATTTGTAGCAAAATGGGAAGTGCAAAACTTCACCATGCTAATGCACCAGTGCACAAAGTCTTGAGGATAAAATAATTTTTAATTAAAAACCGCATTTTTCAGTTTATCCATTTGCCATAATCATACGATCTCACTCTCTGTGGTTTCTACCTCAAAATAAAAAAGTTTAGTGGATTTGGAAATGGTAAAGAAAAAACTTCAGAAACATTAAAAAGCATCACTTGGCAAGAGTTTCAGAATTGCATTGAAAATTGAAAAATGTTTATACCAGTGCATTTTATCAAATGGATAGTACTGTGAAGGAGATTCAATTTGTAACACCTAAAAATAAATACACAATTTTTATTACAAAATTCTGGGATTGGATGGGGGGGGGGGGATTCCCTCATATATAGCACAATAAAATAATATATGACTTTCCTAACATGCATTTAACGTCAAAACAGTAGACTAATATCATTCCTGTATAAAGCAAGATGTTTTCAGCCATTTTTATTTTGTTTCTGCAAAAAATTTATTAGCAGAAATGAAAATTTGCTACAATCAGTGATGATAATTTATTTATTTTATTATTAGTAACATTTATATTTAGAAATGGTTGTGCAAATATATCAAATTGGTGTTAAATATATAACTGCTTGTCTTGCGTTGTTAGCCGAGAGGTATCGCAGCCGCCATTCAAGCAAGTAGTTGGTTGCAGACGGTTGTGGGTTCGCGTCCCGGACGATGCTATGACATATGAAAATATATAACTGCTTCATCAGAAAATGAATATAATTTAACTTACAAAATTTTCAACTGCAATTAACCTACAAATGTGTTCTTTTCAATAGATCAATTAATACAAAATTTGCTTAAGTATATAAATTTTAAATTAATATTTTCAAAGCTTCAATATTTTGTGTTCTTTTTAATGTATTTTTTATAATATCCTCAATCGATATTTTTCAATTCTATGCCTCCTATGTTATTCTTCAAAATGCAAGAGAAAATATTGCCAAACTTACAATGTCAACCAAAGACAATAATCACTCACATAGCCACAAATGCCATCAAGTGGCTACATTGAATGTAAGTCACAACAACTGATTAATTTAATCGTGTTTCCATCAACATTAATAATGTAACTTTTCTAATTTATTATTACCAATCATTTATTCACTTAAAAATAGCAGTAAATATCATTTTAGTCTTTTTGTTTTGCTTTCATCTGATGATTCTTCCAATATTTTTGGAAAGTCTGAAGCAGTATTTATAAAAACATCATTCTTTCAGTTGTTTCTAAACACCTTATTTCTAAATTACATTATACATTTCAGTGCTATGTACTGGAATGTGGAGGGCGTGATGATTTGGATGACCTGAAGGATCGGTCAATACATGCACTAGTCTGAGAAACCAAACATTATGATTTCCAAAACAATGTACAATGACAGCCATTTTATTACTCTTGTAGCTGTTTTCCCACAAACATGCCTTTTTGCATCATATGCGAAATGGTTCTGGGACATACCCTTTTGCAATTATTTTCACCTTCCACGAAGTGTAGGGAAATGCATGATGGGCTTACAATTATTAGTATGTACTACTACATCAGGTAAGATGTAAGATCGTTACTTCCAATGCACATAAAAATCACTTATAGCCAGTTGAATTCCATACACCCTCACATCGTACAGTAGCAATCTGTGAAGTGTGCACTATTTCTGTAGTGACATGAAACACAGGGTGCAATGACATCTAGGCCTGCTAATGACTCATAGGAACAGAACTGTTTTATAGGTTGTAAGTTGGGCTGCATAAATGGCACATTTCTGTGCTTTAGAAGAGAAACAATGCCATCAAGCAACTACATGGAGCATAACTCACAACTACCAATTAATCTTAAAATTTAACATGGATGGAGTGCTTTTAATAGAACTAGCTTAATATAAAAAGAAAATATTCCTATGTGCTTAAAAATTGAGATTTTTTGGTAAATGGAATGCTTTAACACTTATTTATGGATTTGAGACTTGGACACTTAATAGAAGAGTAATATAAAAGTTTCACATTACACAATAAAATATCAAGAAAGCATGCTTAAAAACTAAATATATGAATAAAAAAAATATAGGAATAAAAAAGTAGTGATCACTTACCTAACTGAAAGAATTAAAAGGCTGAAATAAAATTAGGCTAAATATATTGCTAAAAGAAATGTCAATAGATTGACAACTACTATTTTAAACTGGATTCCAAAACAACGTAAAAAAAAAAAATAGAAAAATATCATGTGTGATGTACATAGTTAAGAAAATCTGTTGGAATGATCCGAATGAAAAAAGTTATGAATCAATGAGATTGGATTATATTGGGAAAGATCATTCTGCAACAGATCAATAATATTTATAAATGATGGATAATGATATACTAATAAATGGTATAATAAACATGTTATGGTATTAATACAAGTTTATATATTATTAAAAACCAGTCAACACTTCAACAATTTCAAACTGTTGTCAAGGCAACCTCCTTTTAACAATAAAGGTGGACTTGTTAAAAGGAGGTTGTCTTGACAACAGTTTGAAATTGTTATTGATATTGGGATTGTCTAAGTGTTGACTGGTTTTTAATGATTACTTATAAACCCATTTAGCCTTGAGCATTTTTACACTTATTACTTAAGCTTATATATATATTATTTGGACATATCCTAATTTATTGAAAATATATATATAAACTAATGTTTCGACTAGGTCACATTCGTCATCAACTGGTTAACAAATATAAAATAATTGTAGAGCTGCTGTAAACGTTCATTGTACTTATACATCAGTGTTTACAGCGCCTCTACAATTATTTTATAAGATTTGTTATTCAGTTCATAATCAGTGTGACCTGGTCGGAACGTTGGTTTATATATGTATATTTTTAATAAATTATACATGGATGTACCCGGATAGTGTACTCATTCATACCTGTAACTCATGAAAATGTTCGATTTAATATATATCAAGTTGAAAATTTCAGGAACTACAGATATAAATGAAATATTATCCGTGTACCCGGATAATATTTCATTTAGATATATATATAAGACCTGCAAGCAATATAAAAGAAAAATAAACGATCAAGTAACAAGATTATACAAACAACAAAAAAAAAAAAGAATAAAAAAATTATTTAATGATGTATTAATTAATGATTATAATTTGGATTATTTCCATCTTCGGGTTGAATTTTTAAATGATTTTTAAAAAATTCAAACTTTATTTAACTTCTTTCCGAAATACATTTAACTGGTGTTAATAAAATACAGGTTAGTATGTTTTGATGGTGTTGATTGTCCTATTTCTGGATTTATCGATGACAACTAACATGGAAATTAAACAGATGACTTTTGGCTTATGAAAAATGAATTTAAGATGACATTCTAATAAATTAGGAAATTTTGCTAAAAACAACAGTTTGTAGAAAATTTTTACAGGGTTCTCCTAAGTTCTTCGATTTTTCCTCTTTTTTTTTTTTTTGCTTTATAGGACTTAATGAAATTTAAGTTAGAAGTTCACTGTAAATATTTTAAAAAAATTTGGACGTATATAGAGAATAACAATTACTCTTTTATGAGGTTGTTAAAAAAGGAAAGAAACCAGTTTTTATTTTTGCACTTCAGCCAGGTGTTTTTAATGGCTTTAGTTTATATGTACAGTGAAGGTAAATTCAAAAAATGTAAATATATACTGAAAGCAAATGACATAAATTTTTATCCTGATAGATAACTGCAGTGGAGTAGAGTTCGAGATGAGAAAGATGCTGATAAAATGTTAAAAAATTGTAAATATCTCTATGTAAAATAGTGATATTAGAAAAAATATTTTTAAACTCGGAGGTAAAAAGCCAATGAACTCACGACGCTGGCTAATGCGTGTTGGTGAGCAGCCCATCCATGTTCGTATACTATATGAATAATCACATAGTAATAACAGCTGCAATGACAAGAACATATGGAGTGGATATTAAGAATTTGCCCTGCTCGGTTCCTTTAAGAGATCGAAAACACAATGTATGGGTAAGAGAACAAACAGGTGTTACTGATCTCATTGAAAAAATTAAAAGACTGAAGTGGAGTTGGGCTGGACATATTGCTAGAAGAGATGATAATAGATGGACAATTGAAATTTTAAACCGGATTCCAAGAGATTGTAAAAGACTCAGAAAGAGATCACATGTGAGATTGATGGATGAAATAAGAAAGTGTGCAGGGATGATGTGGAGAAGAGAAGCTAAAGATTGAAAAAGATGAATTAAACTTGAAGACACCATCCTGAAATGGACTGATAATGGTTGATGATGATGAAAATAATGATTAGAGAGGGAAAGGCAAAATGTCTAAAGTAACACACTGTTTTTATGCCAATAAACATATACATATAATAAAGCTGTTTATGTGACAAAACTAAATAACTTTGTATGTCAATTTAGTATGACATCCCATAATATTTCACAACAATTCAATAACCTTACTCCTGAGAAATAAAAAAATTAGAGAACCATCATAGACAATAATAAAAAAATTTGCACTGACTGCTACCTTTAGCAGTATAACTTAGTTATAATTGTCATTATTCATGAATCTAAAGGTAATTGCTTCAATTCACATGATAGTTTTATGATGCACTTCTATCTCTGTAAAAATGTACTCAAATTTTTATATTCATATTTAGCATTAGCATTATTTAGAACATTAAAAAAGTCTCTACTTGTTATAAAACAATTGGGAACAAGGATATTAAATGAGATGTTTTTTTGCTATAATAGACCTCAAATATGAAAAAGCCATAAGCCTAATAATCATATCTAAAGCATTTTAGAGGGATATCTCTAATCCCAAATGATCATTCTAATAAATAGTCTGATAGTAGAAGAGTAACATGCATTCAAGATCCATTGGTTTGGATCTATCTATAATTTCCAAATGAAAAGCCATCAGATATGATGGAAAATATTCTCTTTTGTGTAGATCCAGCTGACGAGAAAATTTGATGATCAAAAAAAGATTCTACATAATTTGATAAAAATTAAGATTTGAAATTTTATTCTCAAGTTAGACAAATATCTTTATTAAAATATTCTGAATATAGATAAAGTTTTAATCTAATTTTTAATTAGATTAAAAATCTAATCTAATTCTGATATTTTTAATCTAATACTTGAATATCCTGCACTTCACTGACAATGCCAGAAGCAGAAATCAGTCTGGGGTTGAAGATATTCTCAAAGCTTGTTAAGAGCTTATTTTGCAAGCTCTATATGTTACATTTGTAAATACAAGCTTATTAAGTTAAGTCATGTGACATCTGACTTGATTATTTTTTTGATTTTTTTTTTGCTATTAAGGCTTTGGTAATTTTATATTGCTAAAGCTATTAATATATGGTGTATCTGAACTTAGTTCAGTCCCATATGGCTATTTGAATTAGATAGCTGGATTGGAAGACATATGGATGTCTGACAATTTCAGATTTTCTACTCAATAGTTATACATTAGATGAAGTGCTGTTTTTGATCTGGTATTTTTAATCTAATACTTGAATATCCTGGCACATCACTGATGACGCAAGAAGCAGAAACTGCTCTGGGGTTGAGGATATTCTCAAAGCTTGTTAAGAGCTTATTTTGCAAGCTTTATATATAACAGATAAAGTTTATCAGTCTGTTTTATTTAATTTGATTGAAACTTTGTGTACATATTTATTTCTAATGATAACATATTTTTAAAGTTTGCAGACAAAATTTTGATTTAAGCAAAAAAATTCGTGAAAATTTAAAAGTTTTAATTTTATGTAATTTAATACTCTTCACTTTTGTCATTCATTAAAGCATTGGATTACCAAGGTATAGACCGGATATTGTCATAATTTGAAGAATATTTATAAAAATGCAACAGCAATAATTAAATTACATAATGATACTAGGAAAGTCAATAGTGAGAAGGATTTAAGACAGGATGACTCCATATTTCCAAAACTTTATGGATTAAAATGGGAATGGACTAAAAGTAAATAGAGATTATTTACATCATTTAGATTTTGCAGATGATGTAGTTGTTTTTACAGATAATGCTTTAGAGCTGCAGGAAATGTTGCAGGAGTTATCAGATGAAAGTAGGAAAGAAGGACTAAAGATAACTGTTAAAAAGACTAAAGTAATGTTCAATGGATTTTTTCAAAAGATTGATTATGATGAGTTAGAAGAAGTTAACAGCTACAAATATCTTGGTCAGATTATTAATGCAGATGGTAATATAATGGATGAAATTAATCATAGAATTAAACTTGGTTGAAGTGCTTTTGGTAGAAATAACTTGATACTAAAAGGAAATATGCCTATGTATTTGAAAAGGAAGGTTTTTAATAAATGTGTTTTACCAGTTCTTACTTATGGATCTGAGACTTGGACACTTAATAGAAGAGCAATACAGACTTCAGACCATTCACAGAAGTATGGAGAGATGCATGTTAGGGGTAACAAGAAGAGATCGAAAATACAATATATGGTTAAGAGAACAAACAGGTGTTACTGACCTCATTGAAAAAATTAAAAAACTAAAGTGCAGTTGGGCTGGGCATAATGCTAGAAGAGATGATAATAGATGGATAATTGAAATCTTAATCTGGATTTCAAGAGTTTGTAAAAGACCCAGAAAGAGATCACATGTGAGGTGGATGGAAGAAATAAGAAAGTGTGCAAGGGTGATGTGGAGAAGAGAAGCTAAAGATTGGAGAAGATGGATTGAACTTGGAGAGACCTGCATCCTGAAATGGATTGATAATGGTTGATGATGATGACTTTCTTCATTCATAGTTTCTATAACTGTATAAAATGAAAAAGTATTAAATAAAAAATATAGAAATAAAAGATGTCATACATGCAAATATATTGTTACAAAAATGATTCAAAGTAATGCTATTAATGATTTTAAATGGTATATTCCTAACTATGTCAATTGTAAAATGTAAACTTAATATATTTTAATAGATGTAGCAGATGCTTAAACCAGTAATGTTATAATATCTAATCATAGATTTATTATTTTTACATAAAAATAAAGATAGAACATTATCTAAATACTTCAGTTTATCAGATCACTTAAGTGTTAATTTAAAAGTGGTCATATTATAGAATAATTTAAAATACAAAGCGCATGTGCAACAGTTTAATGCTGTTTAAATATTATAGTTTATAAAAAAACATCGTGCTATATAAAATAATTGACTTATTTACATACATTTAATTTTAAATAAGAATGATGTATCGTAAATTCTAATAAATTTCACTAGCGTCATTCATTCAAGCATGTAAAAGTAATTTAAAATGATTATTTAAGATTGTCACGCTTTCACTTTCAAACACTTAAGATTTGCCCATACAAAAGCGTTTGGGTTCAAAAAGATAGATGGCCATTCTATCTTTTCCAAAGACTTTATCATGTGGTTGAAGTGTTTAGTATTCATTCATTTTATATTTAAAATCCAAAGCGCATGTCAACAGTTTAATGCTGTTTAAATATTATAGTTCATAAGAAAGAGAAAATATAAAGTTTTTTATTTATAAATTTAAGATTTTACATCTTCATAGTATGAAATTAATATAGGCACTATTATATCCTTCAATTACCTAGTTTCCTAATACTCTATTTTTCATTCATTAATTATTTTTATTTTTATTCACAAATGATTTTTGTTTAATATGTTAACCAATAAAATATGTATATATATCTTTTTACAAAGAAATCAAGTCATATGTCACATGACCTAATTTAACAAGCTTGTCTTACAAATGTTATATATAAAGCAACTGGTTTTCTCACTGAGGAAGCCAGTAGCAGAAACTGGTCTGGTATTGGGGATATTGGCTTTCTCACTGAAGAAGCCAGTAGCAGAAACTGGTCTGGTATTGGGGATATTCTGCAAAGCTTGTTAAGAGCTTATTTGCAAGCTCTAGATATAATATATCTTTTTATATATTTGTGATTCAAGATAAATACATAATTTTTATAATTATTTTTTTTTGCATTTTTTTTCACAGACTTGCATTTTATTTTGTAGTATTTTATCAATCATAAAAATGTAAGAAATATAATAAGGCCTAACAGTTATCAACCTTTTATTTATAAAAAAATTATTTATTAAATTTTTGTTATGGAAATAGAAGGATTAATAATTTTGAAAATAATGTTTATATTAAAAGGAGTAAATTTACTTCTGAGTAATTAATTTGAATTATTATTATGAATATATCAGAAATGTTATATTTAATAAAAATATCAATAGACCTGATTATCAATTTATAGACTGTTTTATAGGTGGTATAAAAGTTGATTGAAAAAAGGGCCTTGATTTAAATTCATTATTAAATAGTTTAAAACAATCAATTGATAGCATTATTTGTTGCAGGTGTCATAAAATTTATATAGGTCAAAGAAAGAGTTAAAGTTTATAAGAGTAGAATTAAAAATAAATATAATAACTCAGCTTTATATATTCATGAAATACAGACCATAAAATATTATTTGACAATGAAGAGATTATTTTTTTATTAAAGAAGTAAATTAAAAAGAAATTTCAAAAAATTGTTAATAAACATCTTAAATCTGAGATCATCAATCTCATGAAGCAATCCTTTGACATTAAATGTGGTTGGTTTTTGAAGTGAATTATAGAAAGGCTATTTTATTTTGTGTGAATATGTTGTTTGTATCTAGTTATCTTATGGTCCTTGGCTCAATAATGAATTTTTAAAAAAACTGACTTGAGACACAATTTTCACAATAACTTCAGTTTTAACAATGTTAAAGCAAAAAACTTTACATTGACAGAGATTAGAAAAACTAAGGAAAACAATAAGGCTAAGACAAATAGTAATTACCATTTTAAAAATAAGAAAAAAAAAGAAATTTCAACATCCCATAATTATTACTTTATTGTTTGTTCATAATTTCTAATTTATCATTAATTAAGTTTAAATTACATCTTCATTGATAATTTCTTTGTATTCCTCATAAAATTATCTTTCAAACTATATATAATAATTCTTACCTGAGATAATCCATAGCTTCAGAATCTCCAAAACTATCTTGAACCCCAAAAATTAACAAATCTCAAGGCATCTATAAAAAAAAGATTCATTCTAATAATACAAAAGAAATAATTTCCAGAAGGTGGATATGCATTTGTCATCATAGTAATTGGCTTATTGTCTATCTAAAACTAAAAATTATAGGCTATTGTCTGTATCAATGATAAAATGAGTTTCATCACTTCATTTTCTATTTTGTGTGTACACCAGTGATGTTTATATTCTTTATACACACCAGTGATGCTATATTTTTATATTTATTGTCTCACAGAGATATAATTTATTTGCATATAGCTCATTTTCTAGCTATAGACTTGAAAATAATGTGATGCAAGATATGGCAAAAGTACAGACTCCACATCATGAGTACAAAGGCATAGGCAACAATCAGAATTTGATTCCTTGCCTGCATACAATTCTATGTGGTATATACATAATCATTGCCACTATCACCACACACACACACACACACACACCATTTGAAATCTCTCTTTTTTGGTTTTAAATGTTTATATTTTCACCTGGTACTATGCCCAGTAAATTTTGTGATTGCTTTATCAACTGCAACCTTTCATTTGATAATCAGACTGAAAATTTACATTGCGCTACTGTGTAATTTATATATATATATATAAATTTGCTATACAAACACAGACCGCAAGTGCAAACACAAGCATACTAATACAAATATAAACATACTAATAAATTTTTAAACGTTTTGAGAATCATTATGTCTATAAAATAAGGTTGTCTCAAACTTGGACCTGAGCCTCAAAATTACATTGTATATAAACTACTTTAATTATATTTGAATACAAATTTATATACTGTATAATAAAGAACATAAATTGTTTAATATTATATAATTTATATAATGCACAGACGCACCAATATAAATGCAAACAAATTAATAAATTATACCATTTATCAAATAATTTTAAAAAAATTAAATACTATTCAAATAATTAAAAAATAAAAATTGAATACTTATGACCAGATATTTTAAACTTAATTTGAGAAGATCTATTTGTTAATAGATTAAATCATGATTGTGAAAGAAAATTTGTTTTGTGGCCAGTATTTTAATGTTGTATCATTTATTTTACATATATATTGCATGTATATATTTTTTTCTTGTAATTAATTAATTACTACTTTTGTTAAAGTTTGATAAGAAAATAGTTTTTTTTTTTTTTTTTCATATGTCAAAGCATCGGCCGGGAAGCGAACCCGCGACAACCGTCTGCAAGCAACTGCTTGCTTGCAAGGTAACTGCGCTGACCACTCGGCTACCAACACTTGACTATAAGAAAATAGTTAAAGTTTTTTTTGTTTGTTTTTGTGTAAAAAATAATTAAGATATTTATCACTGGATTGATTTTAAAAGATTATTAATCTACAAGAATTTATTATGTTATCAGATATGCAAATGACTTTTAATGTTTAAGTTTTGAAGGCAGTCATTTTGCTATAATTTCTGATGAAAACCAGTCTTCTGGTTGAAATATTAAAAGTGACTGTGAAGAAAAGTAATTGTTAGCTATATATATATAAAGCTTGTTTAGAGCTTATTAGCATGCTCTTCATTTTACATATTTGTAAATGCAAGCTATATATATATATAAGTCATGTGACATCTAACTTTTTATTATTACTATTATTATTTTGCTGTTGGAGCTTTGACTAAATTTAATGGCTAAGCCTATTAATATATTGAGTATCTGAATTAAGTTCAGACCCATATGATTTGTTCAGTTGGAGAGCTGACTTTAAAGACACATAGATGTCTAAAACTTTCAGATATCTTGACCATTAACTATTAGATAAATGCTTAGCTTGACTTGGTTTTTTGAATCTGGTGTCCTAGCTCCTCACTGAAGAGAGCCATAGCTCAAAACTGGTCTGGGGATGAGGGCAATCATAGATAAAGATGATTTGAATGCCTTCTCTTGTAGTAGCATTTATTAGTAAAAAAAAAAATTTTTAAAGCTTGTTTAGAGCTTATTAGCATGCTCTTAATTATATATATATATATATAGTAACAATTTTGTTATGAATTTAAAAAGAGACAAAACATAAGTAAAAAGTTGTTTAAAATAAAATTTCAAAATTTTATATATCTTAAAATATTTTAAAGCATTACTTGCATGAAGAAATGTCATTTATTTATGCAAATTTTATAGCATAATGAAAAGTAAGATCTTCCTAGAAATGAAACACTTTATGATCTCAGTCATCTTATGCTGTTGGACAATAAAAGATATAATGGAATGTGCTTTAGTTTCTCTTTGAAAGCTTTTAATGTCATTAATGCTTCTCATCAAAATTCAGTATAACTTCAAACTTACCATTTTCTTGTCTTTTATTTAATAAAATAAATATTTTGCCATAATAAGATCAAACAGTAATATGGATAAAATATAACAAACCAAGGTAATGGATAAAATGCATGAGTGGATACAGAATTATTAAAAATAAATTAAAGCTCAAAAGATTGTGTCCATCCATCCATGATAAAATATGATCTCAGCAACTTTGTAAATAAGTTTTTTCTAAATCAAAAAAAAGGACATTATTTACATATTATATATTTAAAAAACCTATTAATATGGGAAAATGTGAAATATGGACTATAATTTATTAATGATTAAAGTGATAAAATGATAGCTTGAGGAATTATGGAACAAAAATTATTTACATGTGATGCGATGTGATGCACTGTGACTTCTCCTTAAATGGGTTCAGGAATCTCTCAGCAGCTATGCCCAGAGAAAACCTGTTAGCTACTTTACCTTCCCTTTCCATTCCCCACCCTAAATTTTTCCATAATCTGCTCCATCCCATTTCCACAACATAATCTTTGTCAACTCTACAGCCTTTATATCTAAATATCCCTTATCTTTTCCCGAACCCAGCATAAAAAAACCAATAACCCACTTTCTGTATAATCACTTTGTTCATATTTATTCTTCCATAACTTCATTATTTGTACCCTTTCTGCTTTCAAACATTTACATTCAATTAACATAGGATTAGTTTCAGAATTGTGACATATGTGGGGAAATGAAATAACGGGAAATGTAATGAGGCTTCATTGTATTAAAAATGTTAGACATTTAAATATTGTTTTTTGAACTAGGTTATAATTTTATTTCTTTGCATAGCTAAATATTATATCAAAATAAAATAAAATCACAAAATATTATTAATGTAATGATATAATAATGTAAACTGATAGAAAATGCTCTTATATATAAATATTTAAGAAACATCAAAAAAAACTTTTTGCAGTTAAATATAATTTACTTAAATATTATTTAAAATAAAATAACAGTTTTCTACTTCATCTTTGAGTAGTAAGTAATTTATATTGCGCTTTACAGGAGAGCTATAAATAATGATGAAAACAGATCTATATTCTTCGAGCACCAAAAAACAACAGGTCATGTATTCGAACCCACTATGGCAAGGGTACTGTGCACTGAACGTAATGATATGAAACAAAAGATTAAAGAGGCGTGCTTTATTGCAAATGACAATTGTGCAATAAACCATAAAGAATCATGCTTTGCAATCTCCAAAAAATGGTCATTATAAAAGAAAATTTGCATAAATTTTGCATAAACCACAGCTAAACTTCAATTAAAGTAGGCTATAATTATGGAGACTCAAGGTCTCTGAAAGCGCTTAGCCATATAACTCTTTAATAATATTGTAGACAAGCTTCATTTTTTCGTGTAAAGCGCAATAAAATTACTTAAATATTATTTATTTATAAAATAAAGTGTTCATTCAATAATTACAGTAAACCAATATAAGTTGTGCGATTCACCTGTGATAGATAATTAATCTTTCATTTAACATATATTCCATATATTTTATTAATAAACCAGAGATTTTATACTTTTTTTTTTTTTAGACGTGTTTTTCATTGCACCATTTTTTCCCTTAAAGTGTTAATCAATTTATTTTCCAAAAAAAAAAAAAAACTGAAAAAAAAAAAAGATAGAATACAATTTAATATTTTACCCAGGTGATGGTCTTTATATTTATAACATAGAACTGTAGTAATTTTTTTTGGCTATTCTCTCCCTTTATCACTAAATAAGCAGGTTTCAAATGTAACAAATGGTTGAATATGATGCTCTCTTTAGTTAATCAGCAGCCTAGACACTTCCCTGCTTATCTATTCTATTACTACGACTCTGTATATAAATAAGATATAAGAAATTATTAGATCGGAAGTTTATAATATTTAAAGTAATAGCGCATTATCCAGTCCGGCTTCCGATCTAATAATTTCAGGATTTTCAGCGCTTGATAATAATAGATTTACATAACTTTTAGTCAAGCGGTTGTTAGCCGAGAGGTCAGCGCAACCGCCTTGCAAGCAAGTAGTTGGTTGCAGACGGTTATAGGTTCGCCTCCCGGTCGATGCTACGACATATGAAAAAAAAAAGTGTAACTTTTAAATAACCTATTGCAAGACAAGGATCTCTTCAACATTTCTCCCTCCCATAGAGAAACAATGAAGAAGTCATATAAATATTATTGTTCATTATTGAAAAGCAGTTCTGATTTATAGAAAAAGCCAATGTGAAGATAATCAAATAATTTCTTATTACTAGCTTAACCATAACGCTTACACGCATTTACACACAATGCATTTAGATCTACAAAATTCGATTCACTTCATGTATACTATTATTTACTTTTACAATTATTTAGTGTTAATTTAAAACAATACGCATCGTTTATAAAATGATTTTGGCAAATATCAGTAAAAAGTAATATAATAAATTCCGTGAATTTCTTTGAAATAATTGTTTTCTTTTTCTATGTTTATTGTCGGAGAGAAATTAATAACAACTATTTATTTTTAAAACAATTGGAAACTTGATGCTTTCTAAGCTTTTGATTTAAATCCTATTCTTTTAAAATGAAAAAATATTTTCAAAAAAATTGGGACAAAAAAACAACAGAATATTAAAAAAAAAAAAAAGAAGATAGAAATAAATTGATTAATATTTTATAAAAGCAAAGGCAGTAATAAAAAATGTATATAGAAAAACATGATTATCAAAACAAAAAAATAGAAATACTAGATGTTACGTTTCCAGCGCACTTATAATTTTAATTATAAACGACTCAAATAAAAAATGAAAAAAATTAATATTTTTGTTTTTTCAAAAAAATATATATACTCTTATTAAATAGACCTAATTAAATGCAAATTAGTTACATAAAATTAAATACAAAAAAGGATTTATTAGCACATATACATTTTAATAATATAAAGTTAATTTTATGACGTAGTTCTAAATATTAAAATGTTAAATAAATTGGGATGAGAGGACAGTAAACTATGACAAATTTCCTCTAATCATGATTAAACATTATGGCTAGTTATTAATATACTATCACTTGATTCTCAACTGATAGAAACCCAAACCGCTAGTCCACCAACGCTTGACTAAAAAAAATAGTTGTATAATTATGATAAACAATAAGCAAAAAATGCTTTCAAAGATTTTAGAAAGAAAAAATTGCGATTTTATATATTTAAAAGCTAATAATAGAAATAAATTAACCAAGTTTTTATATAATAAAAATTATTGCAAAAAAAAAAAAAATATAAGAAAAAATAACAATTTGTCAAGTGTGATGTGTTAGCTGATGACAACAATCTATAAACCACAGGATTTATTCCATACCCTGGATTAATATCTCCATAAATCATCCACTATCAACCCAGTAGTGACATTATAGACTCTTGTTTAGTCAATGTACTGTAAAAAGTTAATGTATTAAAAAAACCAATATTCTCCCTAAATAAAATTCTTTTAAAACTAAAATATGGACTAAAATAAATCATGTGGAGAAATGTAAAAATATTGGAAAGAATAGAAAAATGTTTTTGATTAAGCATTTTTTAAAACCAATTTGAAAAGCAGAATGTAGAAATATGATGTGATTTTTAAAATGATAATCATTAAAACAGAAAACTAACAAAAAATTAATATAGCCTAATAAATTATGATGATTGATACATTTAATTAGAGACATTAGCACTTGCAAATTGTAATTTGTATTGATAAATACTGAACAAATTTAATGAAAATATATGAAAAGTTATGACCTAGGCCAACTAATTTCAGTCAAAAATATGTCTTGGGAGTGATTTTCTTTTTTCAACTTCTGTATTCATGTGTTTGAGGAGTATCTGAAGAAAAATAAAGGTCTTAAAGTCTATCTAATATGTATAAAATTTTAAAGTTTGTTCTGTATAAATTTGACCAACTTGAAATATAAATCTGAAAACAAATTGATCGAAGTTGCAATTTTAACATACTATTTAGAGGGTTTAAAGATTTAAGAAGAGAAGATAGATGAGATAGATAAATAAGAAAATTTTTGGTACCAATTTAGTGTGTGCTCTGTGACATATCAGAAGAACCCTAAAATCATTACTGACACAACCAAGTGATAAACAATCTTAGATAATGCCCACCAAATTAATATGAAGTGTTCCATATATTTTATCTAGTATACATAAAAAAAAATTAATTTTCATTGAAATAAAAAAAAATTTCATAGAAATAAGCTATATGCTGTTCCCATTATTTAATCCCCAAAATCAATGATTAAACTAACATAAAAAGTACTTGTCAAAATGTATGGCAAAATAAATTACTAAATCTCTATTAAAATCAAAACAAAAAAATTAAAATAAATAAAAACAAGCAGTGATGGAAAATTATTTTAATTCTATTACTATCATGGCAATAAATGAAACTATTTTAAATTTATTTATCACTATGGCTATGAATATGAGGCAACACCTCTTGAAAACACTCAACCATTATTTTTTTATAGACTTTTAAGAATAATTATTATAGCTTCTCTTTCCAGCGCCTCACATGCTGCTAATTTTATTATAATTATTTTGAGAAAAGTTAAAAACTTAATATGTTGCTAACATAGTAATAAAATACACAAAAAAGTGTATGAAGTAAAGAAAATAAAAAGTTCAATTATAACAGGAATTAAACAGGCAAAACTCTCTATACAGTAGTGCCACCCTGTGTCAACCAGAGTAATCAATGGATGCCAGAAGGCTTGTGCATAAAATCCCCATCTAGTGCCTACTCATCCAATATCCCCAGACTAGTTTCTGGCTTGTGGCCTTCGTCAGTGAGGAGCCTTGGATCTGAGAGCACTGCACCTAGATCTTAGAATCTAATGCAACCCTCCAGCAGCCACCTTTTATTTAACT